>PVLD010003076.1:0-150246 GCA_004027595.1 Dinomys branickii
AATACTCTGCATGATAATTGTGGAATTAGAAATGAAAGAATATATATGTATGTGTGTGTATGTGTATATATATATATATATACATACATACATACATACACACACATACATATATAAATATATATTTATATATAATATATAAATATATATATAAAAAATATAAATATATTTATATAAATGTATAAATATAAATATATAGATATATGTAAATATAAAAATATTAAAATATATATAAAATCACACATGAACATTATAAGTTTGTATTGGAAAAACATGTCACTATACAGATTTGTATGCTGGAAGTCAAGTGAATAGGGGTCTGGAATAATTATCTAAGTGATGGCCTGTATTCCCATGAAAAGAAGTGGGAAAATAACAAGTTCTCTTGGAATATCTGAATGGAATCCTCCCACTTCTCTGCACCCACTGGTACACTCTTTTGGAGGTCTAAAGTCCTGCCTGGATTATAGGAGGTGCTTCTAAATTGGTAGCCTTGCAACAAAGTTATCCTCTTTCATCTGCTCCACATCAGCATCAAAGTGAAGATATGAGAACTCTTCTAAAGCACAGATCTCGTCACTTAACTACTCTGTGGAATCCCTGGCAGCCTTATCTCCTGACACTCAGGGCAAAACCCTTCTGATCTTAGCGCTGTACACTTATCTCTTTCTCTATTTCCTACCAACTGTTCTAGTATATTCAGTTTATTCTGACCTTTCACCAGCAATTCTCAGCTGCTGGTGATGGAAATTAATTTTGAGCACTAAATCATCTAGCCCCAGAGTTTATCCTTGTGAATATCTTAAAAAGAGTACTGAATGATTTTATGAGTGAATAAAAGTTTGTATCTCTAGAGATGCCAGCACTTGTACTTCAACTTGTAAGAATTCTCAGTTGAGCTGGAAACATAACATTAAAAATACATATATTTCCAAAAAATTACTATAACTAACCATGATACCAAATTAAATATTATAATCAAAACCTAAGGAATTAGTGATCTCAGAAGATGTTGTTGCTTGGTGTGGTGCACAAGCCTACAATCCCAACATTCAGGTTGAGATAGGAGGATCCTTGTGAGTTCAAAACCAACCTGAGCTACAAAGTGAGCTCACGGTCAGCCTGAACTGCATAGCGAGACCCACTATCAAAAAGACACACACACAAAAAGACATTATTTTCTCATAATGTAGACTCTAGCTTCAAATCTGTTATGACTTTTTACATTCAAATTGTTATCCCATTTCCTTAGTTAATATTTCTTCACCTTTCCCTTTTGTGTTTGTACCTTTAAACTATCTATAGCTTGTTATGTGAGAATGAGCCATAAAATAGATAACTCTTTAGGAGTACTCATATATAAAGTAAATTATCAGGTAAGCATTTTATACTATCTGATAAGCAAATACACTATATACTTCATAGAAAGTGAACTAAGTATACTTATAATAGCTACTGCCAACAGTTAATATTTATCGAGAACCATGAATTTAAGGCTTTACCATGAGCACTTTGCATACGTTAGCCAAACTCCCACTAGGGCTTTGCATCATCCTTACTATTACCTTAAATGTGAAGAATACAGAAAGGTCAAATTCATGTCCAAAGTCAGTAATACAGTAGCTGGTGGAGTGAGCCAGGCAATCTAGCATCAGAGCTCAGGGTTATTATAATTTTTAAATTGGATATTATTTGCAATCCCTTTTTCAAATGACAATTTTCACTGAATTAGGTACCAACTTTGAGAATGTAAGGCGAGTACTCTGTGGCAGTGTTCTCTCTTCCTTATCTCACCTTATTAGCATTTTGCTCCCCAAAGATTAAAAAATAATTTTAAGATAAAAGATAATTTTAAGATAAAAGAACACTACATGGGAAAGCCACATATCATTGTAATATGTAAACCAAAAACTGCATATATTTAAATATTTGTTTGAGTAAAGAGAAACTGAAAAGTGTATATATATATATATATATATATATATATGTTATATACTCATGTATGTGTATGCACTTATATAAATTTTTGTGTATGTGTGGGGTTTTTTTTTTTGCTTACTTGGGATTTGAGTTCTTTATTATGACTGTGCACTATCTCAGTGTCCAATGACAATGTGATAGCTAATTTTTTGGAAAATTTCATTTTGGAGTCCATTTTAGTAAATACAAAGAACATTTTCATGGCTGACTACTATTATGAAAATGCAACTTGAAGGGAGAACACACCTGAAATCACCAACGGGTTGTATCGTTTGATGAGTGTAGAAGGTCTGGCGTCTCTCCGTTTTGTGGAGCTTCGCTTTCTCTGACTCGGCTGCTGCTCTGTACGGCTCTTGCCGGCTCCATCCCTGTCTTTCTACCTCTTGCTTTGTATTCCTTTTTCTCACCTTTTTAATATTTATTTATCATTTAAAGTTTAAAATGACTTTTCTACATAATAGGCTGTCTACTTCTCATTTTAACATTAAAACTTTAAAATTTAATACATTACATGTTAAGGAAAAAAGCATACTGTGTTAATTCATTTCTCCATAAAGCCATCGCCATGACTTGCAGGATGAGTGCAATATTTATCACCAGTAATGCGGATCTGCGAGAGACAGCGCCTCGACTTTCCGGAGCCCTTGTTATGGGCTCGACACCATTTTGTCTGAGCACATCCTGTGCATCGGCTCATTTAATACTGGCGAGAACCTTAGGGATCCAATGCTACCATCCCATTTTTAACAGTAGCAAGCTTATGATTCAAAGTGAAACAATTCCTCAGGTCACACAGGTAAGAGGTGGTGAGGTCGGAATCTGAGTTCCAGCAGACTCTGCTAGGTCACAAATGCAGTTTTTATACAAGCTGGAGATCACAAGTCATTTGTGGGAGAATGGATGCATCTTCACGCCGTGACAGTAAGTGAAGCAGTCGGACGCACACACTTAACTATCTCATGGTTCCTCTTATAAGAGGCACCTAAAGTATAGGTAAACTGAAGGGTGAGATCAAAGGTAGACAATAAAAAACCAAATATTAGAGCTTTTACAAAAAGGAAGGGGCCCAAGAGATGGAGGGAGAGAGAGGGAGGAGGGGAAAGGGAAGAAAAAATAATTAGGATGCGTTATGTACACATATTAGCTGTCCACAGTGTGTATGTAATCGTTATACACACCAAACATGTACTAAACAAAAAAAGGAGCTTAAGGACAACTAGCTTGACAGTTGCTAAGAAAGAAGGCTTAGTTCAGGCTTTGAAATCAAGCAGAAATATCGTGGAATCTCCTGTCTGCTACTTCGCACCATGTGCTTTTTAAGTTCCAGTTGTCTTATCTGGAAATCTGAATGTCACAGATGCATCACGAGCTAAGCACCAAAATTAAAGGAACTAGTGAAAAAAATAAACCAAAACTCAAAAGTAAAAATACTCAATCTGGTGATCAGCACATACTACACATATAATAAAATCACCATTACACAGTCAGAGAGGTATGTTCATGTACTTCCTTTTCTGGCTTCACATCACTTTTTACAGTTTTCAGAAACCATGAAGCAAATAACACACTAAGGCTCTTAACAAATGTCAGCTTCCAAAGTGAAGTGACCTCTGTTGCTCTCTGCCCTCCATCTTGTTTTGCTCGCTCGACCCACTTAGCAATTAGCCATGGTCTCAGTGCCATTTTAGGCTCAGATCAAGTAGAAGCCCCACTCCAGGGAAGTGGAAAGTGCTGCCGCTCAGTACGGAGACTGGCATCCAGACAGCCCTGTTGCTGGTCAGGTTACCTAACTCCTTTCATAGCTGGGCTGTTGGTTCACGGTGACTCATCTCCTTGGTAGAACAATTTAGTGACAAATATAAGAAGCCACTGTCCTTAGTCCATGTCCCCCAAGAGAGGTTACAGATTAGAATGACGGCAAGGTTCTTCTAGCCAAAGAAGTCCCCTCACTGCCCCTTTTTATTTTAACTCCTTGGCTGACCTCCTCCTAGAAATAGGGAAGTAATGGGCCTTGCTGTTTTCATGCATTAGCAAAGGAACCACAGACAAAGGAGGGTGGTAGCTTTAACAGTTTGTGTTTTGTGCTTTATTGGGGACTTTTTTTTTTCTTCTTACTTCTCGAATTTTCCTACTCATTTCTGGCCTGAAAAGCAAGTTATGTAGTGGATTTTCTTCAACTGTCACCTGAAACAAACAAACCCACTCTTGATTCTTATGGATAAAATACCTCAATAGAAATACCTGGAGTTATTTAAATACAAAATGCTCCACCAAATAATGTGGCTATCATAAAATCAATACTACTATCCTCTGCAAAAGTTTTGCTTCTTTGGATTTTATGGTTTCCAAGTTGAAAATTTTAGAATGCAGCACTTTATGGAACTTTATGCCCTATTCGATAAATATTAAATAATAAGTACTCATGTACAACAGACAAGGATCTGAATTGTAGAGACTCACACTCAGCCAGAAACTCAAATTTGCCCATGAGTGTATATAGTTTGGTGGGAAGAATGCTTTAAAACAGTTCTATCTAGAATGCCGATAAGGTGACTTTGCATTCCTGGGTAACTGAAGGAAGCAGGAATTCCTGTTTTGTTACAGACTAGCCAGTTACTCTCATGGTACTTGACTGCTTTTTATTATGCCTTGCATTTGCTAAGTTTGCCTTAGACACCTCCAAAATTATGCATTTCCTCCAAAACTATTCCAGGTAAAAGAGACTTCCTTGTTAAAAAATCCTCAGATAATGAAAAATTTACAAATGCAATTAAAAATTTAATTATTAAGGTTTCATTAATTTAACAAAACCTCTGCTATCAGAGACATTGCACTTGTGTGCTGTGGGGCATTTAATGGTGTTGCAGGCATAAACTTATCAAGTATTCATAAACTAAGCCTTAGAAAATTAAATTACTTTTAAGCAATATGACTCACTTTAAATAGGTAAAAACTGAACATAGTTCAAAAGCATGGGTTTTAAAGTTTAGTTTTGATACTTAAATGCCGAAACATTGAAATGTCTACATAGCAAATAAATACATGAATCTTGGGGAATTCATGTTGAAATGTTTTTTACATGAGAGTAGGAGTATAGCTAAGGATGCAGAATTAAGTAAAATGTTAAATGTGACAGTATTAGTAAGGTTGCAGAATCTATAATGACGCACCAAAGAAAGAAAAGTGACAGGGTACCTTGTTGGTCCTTTTCTATTATATCTAAATGTAATACTTTTAAACATGTCTTCTGATGTGTTCATTTAACTTCCTTACCATTTTATATATACTTGTTTATTAAATATTGGTATGTAATGTACCTACCCAATTTCAAATTTAATGAAAATATGTTGGTAACTAACCTGGCATGTCACAGAAGCAAAACTAGTAATCGCTGAATGATATGCTTAAATGCTAATGTGCATGTCTTATTAGGTATATACACTTGAAAGCTATTTCATAGCCTTTGTTTAAAAATTAATATACAAATATTGGAAAATGATACCATTTTAAAAATATAGTTACCATTCCCACCCTAATCTCAAGAACACGATTGTTAACCATTTGGGGGAATCCTTCTTACAGTTTCTTTTACTTCCCTAGATATGTACATCTGTACAGTATGGAGGGTGTGTTATTGGTTCTTAGTTTGATATATATTCTGATTCTATCTCCTCTAGAACCCAAAGATCAGTATGTCTAATTTTTGCCAGTGAATGACATCCAAAAGGAAGTGTCACTTCTGGGCTGAATAAACAGCAAGGAATGAAATTTTGTTGTAGTTTTACTTTCCTTCTTCATTACAATTTGTATGGCCGAAAGAGTGACGGATTCATCCATCGTCCTTGGCTCCAGAGTGAGAGGGTCTGTCACAACAGAGCATGCTGACTCATGGTACACACAGTGCAAACACGAAAACATTATTGTTTAAAATTACTGAATTGGTGTGATTTCTCCCATAGCAAAACCTAGACTCCATTGACCAATGAGGGCACCGCACTCATGGCAGCAGCTTTGTTGTTATCCAAATTCTTTGGTGTACTTCATGTCTTTGATGTAGGAAACATAGGTTTCTCAATAATGAAATGCCCAGCCATACGTTAAAAATGAAACTAAGCAGAAATAACAACAGAAATCATGTGATTGAGAACTGTATTTTGAAAACAAAATTCACACGCTGAATAATGCATTGGTTATATATAAAAATTTACCTTTTGCTAAAGTATACTAACATAATTGTAAATAGTTTAAAAACAAAATAGTAAAATTATTAGCACTATTAAAACATTTTGGACATTGGATGCCTGCCGCCTCTGAAATGTGTTCAAGTATTTACTGCATGACCCTTACCATCACTCCATCTACACAAGGGGAGCCCCTGCACCTTTTACTTTAAAAAGCTTCACTATGGCTCTGTGCAGTCTTGTTTTCTCAGGAACAAAAGATGGCAGGACCCAATGGATGCATCCAGCCGCAGTTTATAGTATCTTTCTGGGCTATTCCAAGACTCCAATATTTCTTGTGCTAATGATCATGAGCCCAGGCCAGGGCACGAGAAGGCCTCTTTACTGGTCTATCATCACTAAAGTGGAGCATACTGATAGAACGCACATTCTCAGACCGGTAATCTGAAACAAGTTATAATCTTCCAAGGCTGAGGGGCACTGATTGGGTGTTAATGGATAATTAATAAGGTGATGCTAAAGATCCCTGGGTTACAGTACTGATCTTGAGGTAGAAGGGCCACCAATTAACCCAGAAGTGAGGGACCTGTTCTCCAGCCAAGGGCTTATGTGGAAACCCAACAGTCAGAGAGTTCTAAGTTCAAACTTGGGCTTCTAAATCATTAGGAAGGCAAATTTATCAAACCTGAAGGTCATGACATATTTAACAGTTTGTTGGCATATTTCATAATTGTTAAATATTTGTCCATGCCCTGCAAAATGTGAAGGGCGATACTGTGCATAATTTGTATTCTTGGTATTAATGTAAAACTATGATGATAAAATATACTTTCTTATATAAGCACTAATATAAATTCACTCAGACTACAAGGAACTTCACTGGTCTTTATTAATTAAAACTGTGCTTTGTCACCTATGATGATCCATTCACTACAGTAAAATCATTATTTTTTGAACCAACAACAAATTACAAAATGCAATTGCAGGGGCTGTTTTATTTTTAAAGATAGGTGGCAAAATCTCCTTAATATTCCACAATGGTGAAGTAATTTTTGAGTGTCTCCATCTCACAGTCCATTGGGTTTAGTATTGGCAGCAGGCATGTTGTAATTTTTCAGTTTCTTAATTAGATTTAGCCATTAATTTAACTATTCTATCATACAGGAATGGGAGTATAACCCTTTTTGTGAGTTCATTTTTCTTTCTCCTTTTACTAAATAGTTTCTGATGGAGGCATATGGCCACAATATTTGCATCTGGAATCTCGCTCTTCTCCAGTTTCTTAAGATTCAAATTATTGGTTACACATTGAGAGAGGAGGACTCAGTGTTCTTGTTTACTTTCTGCTAATTAAAAATTCAGAAATCCTATCTGTAGTAATGATATAATTTGCATTTCTAGAAAAATCCACAAAGCACTTATCAAGGATTATCTTGTTCACTCCTCATTGCTACTTTGTGAAAAATATTGTTATTTCTTTCATCTCAAAGATCAATCCAGCTGAAGATGAGGACTGTCCTCAAAGTCACACAGTAACGAAGTGGTAGATTATTTGACTCCAAGGATCATATTTTTTCTTGACAGCATGTTTCTTAAAAATAACTCTTTTATGGCAGACAGGAAGGAAAATTCAGATGTATACAACACTGACTTGGTACCTTCTGCAAATCAATAAATGTCACCAAATTATAACACATGTATGGGTAAAGAAATAGTAAGACATAGTTACTATAAAGAGAAACCTTTCTTATAAGGAGTGAAATTTAGATGGGCCTAAGCAAAAATAAAAAGGCAGTATGATACATTGTAAAATACCCACCACAGAGGTTCTAAGGAGGGTGATAAGAGTTCTGAAGGCAATAACGAAATCAGGTCTCATTGTGTGCACAGAGTTTAATCTGAGCTCAGCCTCACAGGATGAATCAAGACAGATGTGGAGCAGTCAGATTTTAGGCTGATGAAGTTATGTAAGCAAAGGTGTTTTTATGGAAAAAAGACATAGAGATGTGTACATAAGGTGTATATGTGGATCTGAGGGTGCGTCTTTGTCTAGGCCGGTAGCTATGGTCTACATCTGCGTCTGTAACTACTTCAGTCATTATATCTATAACTATGTTTATCTCTAAATCTATTTCGGTATGACTTGTATGTTAATAGGTAGGTTGATATCTATAGGCAGTCATTTATAGTCTTGGGGTTGGTCATGCTTGCTGCATGTGACAGCCACATAACAGAATGCAGGACATTTATGCAACAATTAGATCTATTAGAGTAAAACAAAGGACAACGTTTCCTTTCATACATTTTTTTGGTGGGAATGTTTGTTAAAACTGTGCTATTGGCTTGAATGTCTTTGACACAGCAAATCTATCCCCAGAAACTTAGACTATTGAGAAAATTAAACAAATATGGAAAGATATATGAAAAGCATTTGTTATGGCAACGTTTATAATGGAGTCATCTGCAAACAGCTGGAATCCTAATCATATGGAATTGCTTCAATTACAAGATACCTTTTTTTTAAACCTACAAAATTCATATGTATTAACAAGTCTACATTTTTAGTGGGAATGTAAACTCGTACAAATATTACGGAAATCAGTATGGATATTCACCAAAACAACTAAAAATTAGCTATTCCCCTTCCAGATATCTTCCTGAAAGAGTTAAAGACATCATATTAGATAGACAAATGTGGAGGGACTCATTGGGTTCTTGTGTACTCCAGGAAGGAATGGCAGCAAGAATGAGGAAAAAACAAAGAGACAAAAAGCTGGCATCGGGGGAGGTCCTCTCTCTCCCAAGCGGAGACGGGAACTGCCCAAGAACAGGAGAGCATTTATTTTATACACTCAAGAGGTTGATTAATTTCAGCCTCGCTGCCCAGCAACCAGTTAACAAGCTGCAACATCTTGTTTACATCTTTGAGGAACTCTGGTGTGCTGTTCTCGGGCTGGCTTCATCCTGCACGTGTAATTACTTTCCAGCTTCAACCACTCCCAACACCCATGCACACCCATGTTCATGGCAGCGAAGTTCATGATAATGCATAATCTTGGAAGGAGGCAACATGCCCATTATCAGGTGACTGGGTAAAGAAAATGTGGCATTTCTTCACAATGGGGTGATACTCTGCCACCAGAAGGATAAACTTGAGACTTTTGCAGGGAAATAGATGCACCTAGAGACCACATAATGTTAAGTGACGTAATTTAGACACACAAGCTTAAATATCACATTGTTTCTCTCATATGAGAAACTTAAAATATAAATAAGGAGCAAAATAAAAGGTAGATTACAAGAAATAGGGAAATAAATCTTTTGCAAAAGGCAAAGGGGCCGGGCGTAGTGGTGCACACCTGTAATCCCAGCACTCAGGAGGCTGAGGCAAGAGGATCACTGCCAGTTTGCCGCCAGCCTGGGCTACAGAGTTCAAGGCCAGCCTAGACTAAATGGGAGCGTCCCTATTTTTAAAAAGTGGGGGAGGAGCTGAGAGCTAGAGTGAGGGAGAAGGAACAGAGGGAAAGGGGATAAAAGTACACAGCGAGCATTATGTATGAGTCCTCACTGCCTGTGAAGATCACTATATACTGGAAACAGCTACTAATAGCAGATGAAAATAAAAAAACTTGTTGCCATTATAATCTTATAATCTTAAATGAAGAGAGAAAACAATAGAACAATAAATGCAGTTCCTAAATTTAATAAAATATGCTTATGTATGCCTACAACAAAAGGAAAACATATGAAAACATAAACTACTTTTATGCCTACAAATGGAACTACAAGAAACTTTCATTTCCTAGTTAGCAAAAACATCACTTGCCCGATTTCAGAGATTATGAAAATTATTTCTGTTTTAGTATATGAAGTTAAACTGAGTGTGGTGGCTCACTCCTGTGATCTCAGCACTCAGAAGGCTGAGGCAGGAGGCTCTTTGCAAGTTCAAGCCAGGAAAGTGGGCTCAAGGCCAGCTCAACTGCATAGTGAGACCTTGTCTCAAAAAGACAAAAAAAAAAAAAAAAAAAAAAAAATTGAAGTTAAATTATTTGAAGTTTTATTGCTATGAATTATCATTATAACACATTTTCCCAAAACCCTCTGAATTAAGTGATAAATTATTCAAATAATCTTAACCTGATTCAGAATTTTTCCATTGGTTATATTTGATCCTCTGAAGACTACAGAAACATCATGACTACAGCTGATTCTCATAAGACATGCACGCAATGGATACAAAAATAAATCCTTTGTATATGTTCATGTGTGAGGAGGCAAGAGCCTAATAAGGCGCAAACAGGTTTATCCTGCTCTCAACGGAAAATGTTATCATGTAGCAAATAAATAAATAAGTATATACAATAGCGTCCATAGGCTGGGTTTTATCTATGACAACAGAGTATTTCATTCATTTCCATCATCAGAAAATTCCAATGATTAAAATTAAAACTTTCTGCCTGTTCATGTTCTTACTGGGTTTTCTATTTTCTTCATCTCTTTTCCATAAAAGAGTATTCCCTCAGTTAATCTTCAAAACTACTTTAACTGGCCAACTTCTTAAATAATTGTAAAATCCACTCACATTTTCAAATCTCAGGTATACTTCAACATAGCGAAAATATTTTGCCTGCCTGGAATCCATTGTACAAAATATAATCTGTCAGGTAATGCAAGGCATTTTTCTGTGTTTTCTTTATCCAAGAAAAGAATTAAACAGAAAAAGAAACCCAGAAAATAAATGTCATAACACCACTGTTTTCTTTCACAATTACCTATTTCTTAATAACAAATATGATACACTCCCCACCAATACATTGCACTGCAACTTCATGTGGCATCGTTCAAACTTAGCTTCAAGTTTAACACTGGATATCGGTCACATATTCATCCAGCTTCTATTATTTGAGTAAAATAGTCTCTAATGGATATTAGCTGAGAAAATACTGATTTATTCATGCACAGTCTCAGGTTGCTAGAACCCTTTGGGGGTTGATGATGATGGACACTGAAGATCTGAGTAAAGAGGGCTTGGCAATTGAAATGGAAGAGAGCCTGAATGAAGTAATCTCCCACTTAAAAAGAAAATCAAGAGTGCAGGTACCCTGGCTGTTAGCAGTTACATGGCAGCTAGGGTACACTTGCCTCAGTGTATAATGATTGGCTAAAGTGATAATCCTGCGAGGATAAAATACTAAATTCAAGTGAAATGGAACAATAGGTGCCCAGAGTTTACTACAACTCTGAGAGCATACTTGAAAAGTAGCTGGCAAATCATAGTGTTATTTGGCAAATAATTCCAAGGTAACCTAGTGGCCAAAATAGCTCAGCAACTATTGTTGCAACAACATGTTGATGATCTTTGAATATATTATTCGAATTGTAACATTTTTGACAGCATTTGTATCAGATTTCACCAGTTGAATCTCTGACTCATCATGTAA
The DNA here is from genome assembly GCA_004027595.1 of Dinomys branickii. Taxonomy (NCBI): domain Eukaryota; kingdom Metazoa; phylum Chordata; class Mammalia; order Rodentia; family Dinomyidae; genus Dinomys; species Dinomys branickii. The sequence goes on from PVLD010003076.1 coordinate 11,603, forward strand.
ATTGAACTCTATCAGCAATGAAATGTTGATTTTTAAGATTATTATGAAACTTTTGAAAAGTGTTGCTGTTATTTACTTCACTAAGCAACAGATGATTTCCATTATACTATGAGAAACAAATAAATGCTTCTGGTTGAATAAATGCACACTGAAAGATTACAACTTGGCTACCAACTCTGATCATTTTTTTAAACAAAGAAACTACTAGGTTACTTTAGAAATTGATCAATACTTTTTATTCTATACGTCAGGAGGAGATTATTTGGAGAGCAACGCAAACAACCTTGTACAATATGCCTACCTTGTACAATATGTTCATCTCCCTGGCTTACGCCTCCCAAACCAAGATTTTGCATCTGTTAACAATTATTCTATGTACTTGTAAACATGTGAGGCTTCCACATCTGCTACTGCAGGTAAAAGAATAAAAGGCAAGCAATAACACAATATGTGTGATTTAAGGGACTGTTCCACCACAGCCTCTAATTGCTCTCAGAATCTGAATTGGCAAAACCATAAGACATTCAACAAAAGACTCTATGCAGGTAGGCCTATAAAACCTAATTATTTCTCACAAAGCAGACTATTCCACTTAAAATAAAAGAAAGCTATGAGCAATAAAGAGCATGCCATTAACAATTAGTCTTCTGCACACATGATTAGACTTAGGGAGATAAAGAAGCCTCTAAATTTAATGACGAATCCCATATTTCTGGCAGGGTTCAATATTCTGTGCTAATTATGTTGAAAGACCTTGTGCTACTTAAAAGTACTTAGACTGCAAAGCATGATACTATCTCCATGGATTCACTGTTAACACTTAACATTTAACTTTGGAATTAAATACACTTGAATCTAGGAATTTGCTTTTATTTTTTACTTTTGCTTTCCTGAAGTTGTTTTTAGATGTGTGGTTTTAAGTTTTGTCTAATTGCACTATTTACTGATGTATATCTGTTTCAGCATTTACAGGGCTTAAAAAATATCTTAGTGAAGCATATTAATCTTATTTTAAGGAGAAATTTAAATGAATCAAGAATTCTAACCAGTAAATAATAGCCAGTGTTTTTATAAAACAGAAGTTCAGGTCATGGAATAGTATCTGTTAATTTATCAAAAAAATTTTTTTTAATTATTTGCAATTAGTGAAGCAAGAGAAGGTAGAATGGACCCATCATAATTCAGTAAAAAAAAAATTACTAATTTAGAATTTCTTTATTAAATTGAATTGCCATGACTTTCTTATGTAGAAAAAGTTATTCTCTCAAATGGCTTAATACTAATTTGTTTCCATAAAAGGTACTTTCCTGCTAACATGCAAATGTAACTTCAGTTAATATGAGTAGAAGTTATCTACCCACCACAGCTGTGCCAAAGAACAAAGTTGAAGTTACTGGGAACTTTGAGTGTATAAATTATTTTTAAAATCTCACATGACATAATAACAAAATAGTTATCGATTCATAAGGACATCAAGGAAACACTGTGGTCGGCATTAAAAATGGATAGCCGGGGAAGATCTCGCTTTCCACTGGACGGTGTTTAATTCATTAATGTTTATAGTCTTTGTGAAACAAAAGTGAATCCTACTGACATTCAGGTAGTGGTTCTCAAGAAGAACGCATTTTAATTTTATTTCTGAATGTGTGGGATGGAAAGACAAGCAAGATAGTTTCAAAGCTACAGGAAGCTCAGTCTTTTTTTCTTTTCCTCCTAACTGCACAATAGTTAGTGTCTCCATAGAAACTGATGGCATTACCGTGGAGTGTTATCAACAAACACAGTCTTCTAAAATATACACAAGTATGTTTCCAAAGACATGCAAAAACATATGTATACATCCTCCGCTGAATTAAAAGGCAAATATTCTTCTCTTGCAGGACAAGAAGAGCTCACAATCATGCCATGATTTCTTCATGGATCCAGGGCTTTTCTGAGTATCATTTTATTCAAAAACTATATGGATTAAGAGGGAAAAATCCTTGCATATGATGAATGAAGTCTGCTTAGCGGTACTTTCTCTCTTGCAAGTGTTTTATCGACAATGATTATAATATGTATTTATATTTGTCTTCCAAAATACACATAGAGAGCAGGGGCCATGACCATTGGTTTTGCTACTAATTGTCTGGAGTAGGATTTAGCAAGATGCTTATTAAGTCATACTGTCAAATGATACTTCCCCGGCCCTATTCCTTTGTTCTCTCATTCAGCTATGTCCCTACTCCTTATCACAACACTTGGAAACAATTCTTCAATACCTTTTGCATGCAACAGTTTTCACATTATGACACATGAGGCAGTGTTGTAGAAATAAGTACCAATAATTTGAGAGTCTTGCCTAGCCCTAAGTTTAACCTTGTCTCTGTCACAAACTGTGTGCTACCACGAGCAAGTCTTTGCTCAAGTTCTTGCTTCACGAGGACGATAGACTTGAATCACTGAGATATATTCTAACTCTGTTTTCCAAAAGGACTAAGAGTATAGATCAGGTTCGTATCTGGGTCATTGTGTTCTAATTGAAACACCAGAATTCTATATTCTAAAATGCAAAAGTTAGACTCATAACAATGTGTTAATTTCCACTGAACAATTTAGCACAATGTAATGGCTTCAAACACCAGAAATGTATTATCTTGTTGTTATAGCAAAATTTTACGTTTGAGCCCAGCTTGAGCCCAGTATTTTAAGATTCTTAGAGAGACCCTGTCTCTAAATTGAAAAAAAATCAAAAAGGGTCTGGGGTATACTTTATAGGAAAGGCACTTGGTTCAACTCCCAATACAGAAAAATAAAATGAAAAATCAGTTAGGATTTGTTTTTTCTAGAGACCCACAGGAAATCACTTTTCTGATCTATCCAGCTTCTAGAGACTGCTCACATTTTGCTTTGGCTCTGGCTTGTGGCTTCTGCCCACCAATTTCTGCTTCCATCATGTTTTCTTTTCTGACTGACCCTCTTTGCCTCTCTCTTCTGTGGACCTGTTAATTAAGTTGGAATCATTCAACATCAAAAGGTTTCAGTCTCCAGACACCCAATCACATCTAAAAAATCCCTTTTGCTATTTATGGCAATGTGTTTAAATTCCACGGATATAGACATCTTTATTAGGGGCGTTATTCTCTTTACATGGTTCGCAAAAACATTTGGGGAAACTTTAATTGGGTTTTTATGACACCTTTCTGAGGTCTGGGAGTTTACAAACGTCTGTTATACACTTGCAAGTGGAACCTGTGCACTCTGTTCCGTTCTGCAGTATCGGCCTGCCCTGACGTGTATCCGTTAGAGTTTTGATAGAAAAATCTTTCACAGGACAAATAAATGTGACAGAAATTAGACTCAGATAATAGACGCCAAAAATACAGATTCCTGTCTACAGATGACATGTCAGAAATGCGAATGTAGTCATTTAATTGTGTATAGATACTATACAAACTCCGTGAAAATATGACAGAACTTCTGCATTCAGTGCAAGAAACTTATTATGAAAACATAAACCACTATCATTCATTTTTCTTCCTACAGTCTTAATTATGGTGGAATTTATTTGTTTTTACCTATAGAGTATAAATTAAAATTAGTACAGTAATACAGAAATCTAGTTATATCTTTTGTCATCTTGAGAAAGTAGTAACCAAAGTTTACATAGATAACAAAGTAGTTTTCTGTAAGATTTAATTAAACTAATTTGGCTGTTTTGATTGCTTTCCAAATTATCTTGTATTTTTCCAAGAAATGGAGTGTTACAAAAGTAGAAAATATAGCAGTTCTGCAGTAGTGATTAACATGAGTGCATTTACAAGAATTTTTGTAGATATACAATGAACAATAATATTTTAGCATATTTCCCAGGAGCACGTGGGTTTTGGTGTTTGGGGAATACATTTCATTTTTGTGATTTACTTCATTGCCCATATCTTATCCAGTTATTTCCCAAAAGATGAGTAACTATGCTGGGTCTCCTCCTCCTGATGGCAAGGATGTAAATTTGCTCAGTTTGGAAGGTGAATTAGTCTTTTTAGCCGCAAAGGTCCACTTAATAAACTGAGCTCCAGTGCACTGTGCAAAATTATGCTCTGCAACCAGCAAAGTTCTTTTTTCTATTTCTTTCCCCATTTTTCTCTGACCTCTGCATGGTGGACAATTTTTCCCCACTGGTGTGAGAGGACAGGTCATTAACTGTGGGGTACTTCTCAGCATTTCTATTAACAAGTCCTCCAAAACTTACCTGCTGTTATCCCTCTTACACACAAATGTTAATACATAAAATACTGTCTGTCATACATGCATTGTAATTCACACTTTCAAAGGTAGGAAACAAGAACTCAAGATTACAGATGCTGCATGGTGACTCAGTACAACTAACAGGGATTCAGATCAGTGACTTTAAAAGCTCTTACTATATTGCTTGGTTCACAGAGGCATGAAACTTACATTCATATTCACTGCAAAAGCAACATATTTCAAATACTCCGTGAGGAACAGAATAATTCTTGCTGCTGCCCTGGAAAAATCAGGCCATCTGGTTGCCCTCATGACACATTTGGATAAGAGTATCAGGTTGGAAATTTAGGTCAAAGCAGAGCAAAAGAGAAGCGTTTGACAAGAGTAACCTAACATATTTAATGTCAAGTTGATTTTGGCTTCACCCTAATATTTATGAATGTAGGCTTTTAAACTGTATCAGTGACATTTAGTTCTGATTCTTGTGTATTGTGTTCATGCTTGGTAAATCATCATGAAACTTGGGCTTTGAAGTGGAAAAATAGATAAGGTAATGAAATATGGAAGAAAATTTAGATGGAAGTGATACCTATTAAAATTTCTCTTGTTTTTCCTGGAAAATAAAGACAAATGCTTGCTCACATGTAGGAATCTGAAAATCAAACCAAATAAATTACAAAACTCAATAAACAAAGTCACTGAGTATATCAGACATACATATGATCATTTCAAGGTAACTTTTATAACATGTTTTTATAAATGACATGTCCCACCTTTTCAAGGCTATATCTTGCACTTAGGAGGCAAATATATTTTAATATCAATATCACATTTATTTCAACTATGAGTAAAAGAAGGCAGACTAGAAGAACACATAAATAGGATATAAAAACAAAATATTACAATATTTCACAAGTTACAGTATTAAGATTATAAGTTTTACAATTTGTATAATGTTAATTCAAATAAAAGAAAATTGAGATTTAATTTTGTTTAACCTTCCATTTATTCAAAAGAACTATGAAAAATGAACTGATACCAAAATTTAATAGTCAAAGGACTAAGTCAAAGCTGAGATACTTCTACAATCTCAGTTAAAACTATTTGTCAGATTTGTACAAATAAGTGATTTAACTGTTATTTAGTACTCAGTTATATAATCATTTTGATTAATTTTCTCTCACTTACACAATAGAACAGTGAATAAATGTTCCTAAGATAGGTTTTACAAAGTTCATCAGCACATTCAAATAGATTAGAAATATGAGAACTGATTTTGCAGTGATTAAAGAGATCAAGGGGATCCTAGTTTATATGTTTTTAAGAATTTAAGGCAAATTCTGACTTTACATTGCAGTGTCCACTGTTTCTCCCCATTTCAAAGTTGATGTTCAGATTTCAGAGTCAAATCAAATCCAGAAAGAACAGAATTATGCCTTCTATACACCAAGCATTCATTCTTTAGAAAAGCTTGCTTACTTTATGTATAGAAATCATAATGAAAATTTCAGAATTTTACAATAAAATAGTAAGTTACCTAGAATGAATGTTCCTTGGTGACATATTTCCTGTACTCTATGGAGCAGAGCACAGAACAGTCTATTTACTGAGATGTGAAATGTGGTGAATAATTGACCCAATCACTTAAACCACTTGGTCATCACTTGGTAAAGTTTTATGCATCAAAAGAAATACAGGAATGGCTGTTCTCCCATTGAAAGCACACAAAATCCATCAGGTGATCAAAATCTGTAATGGAATGGTCTGGTTTCTCTTCAGTGGTAGAATAGGTTCATGAAAAAATGCACAAGCAAACACTCATTTTATTTTTTATTGCACAAATAAAACATTTTTCAGCATCAAGGTGAAGCCTTGCTCTCCTGAATTTCCCTGTCTAGTACAATTATATTTTATGTTCAGATAGTCCATATGGAGTGTTTAGTAGCTGCAGAATAGATTAGAAATCTCCAGAAATTAGCCATCTTCTGCAACAGAGCAATTGTCAAAAGGATTTCCATGTCTGATATACTAAAAGTTTTTAAACTCTTATAAATTGAGCTCAAAGAAAGATATTTTTTCTCACGTGTTCAGCCTTACATGGATATTTTTAGAACACTGATTTCAACTCAATGTACAAAATGGCCTCAATAATCTGAAAAATTAATGTTTTTCATTTAACTCTTATTTCTTTTCTTATCCCTGTCTAAAACCAATGTAGACATTTGTATGTTGCTTTCTTTTTCTCATTAAAACATTTCAACAAATCAGACAAAAGATTAAAGTTGTCACTAAATTAATTTTTGAGCATCTATACTTTATCACTGTTAAATTCTGTTGGAACACTACCAGATATTCTGCTTGCACTACATATAATTCTCACAGAAAATCTTAGGAAGCAAACACTATTATTAGCTCTATTTACTTTTTTAGCAAGCGGAGAAACTGAGAGGTACATACATAAAGCCACTTGCTTACAGAAACAAAGCCAAAGTAATAGATGCACCATATTCCGGCCTAGCCCCAAGCATGTGCTTCTAACACAATACCACCAACTTTTATCAAGGTTTTTCTATTGATAGCTGGGCAAGTTTCCTGTAATTGAAATATATATCTCTATGCTAGTGAGTAAGTCTTGTACAGATATATTTGACTTTCCCCAAGATCAAAATTAGCAATGAATATGGTCATATTCATTCTGCTTACATTCAGAAATGCAGTGGGAGCCAGGGACGGGGCAGATATAGCTAAGTGTCATAAGTGCTTGCTTGGGCTGGGGATATAGCTCAGTGGAATAAGCGCTTGCCTAGCAAGCGCAGGGTCCTGAGTTCGATCCCCAGTACCGCCAAAAAAAAAAAAAAAAAAAAAGTCATAAGTGCTTGCTTGGCAAGTTTGAGGTCCTAAGTTCAATCCCCAGTACCAAAAAACAAACAAACAAAAAAAAAGCAATAGGAGGTGGGAGGTATATCACTGACAATAATAGTTAAGTATTATTATGCTGTGGGTTATGGACAGCAGGCTATTTTCTAGAGAAACATCACTCTTTCTTACAAAAGTGTTAGTGTTACATGGCAATATAGTTCTATGAAGTGTACTATTTCAGATGTTTATTCTCTGATGTTTGTAGAACAGGTTGGTGTATAAAGATTGTTACGTAGTCACTGAAATGTGGTTATTTTACAGAATTTCATTTCTTGTATACTATGGCAACATTGCTCTGTGCTAAAACACACAAGAAACCAGGAAAGCAGCCTAACATGTTCTTTCAGTTGCTAATAGACCAGATTCTTCGCAGATAAAGAACAAGAAAGGGAAGGAAGGTGAAGACAAGAAATAAAAAAGCCTAGTAGGAAACAGAATCCTTTGCCCAGAACCCTCTTTGATTTTCCAGATACTTCAGTCTACTCCTTCTTCAAAGATGTTCACATGCACATCTCAGCTCAGCTGAGAGCAATTCTAGCCTTGGGCCACAGCACTGGTTCAGCAGTGGGAGCATCTCTGAATCAATAGGAAATTCAAAGTCCTTTTCAAGGATTAAAGAATGGGAGCTGAGAGTGAAAGTCACTTGAGGAGCCACAACACGTACAATATGAGCGCTAAATCTGATCACTTCCTGTTATTCTCACAGGGAGCTGCTAGAGTGCTCAGGTAGGCTGTGAATTCGAGAAATCAAGACAAGCAGAAATGAAAGATCCAGAGACATCGCTGTCAACAGTTAAATCTTTCTGAGGGCCAGTTAACTCGCGCATCTTTCCTTGAATGGTATAATTGAACAGATTTCCACATTTTGGTCACAAAATTTAGTTGCTTCAAAGGCACCATAAGCAGCATGAACACGTGATTAGCCCATTCTGAATCTATTGCTCTGTCCTGGGCACTGAGCGAGGTATTCCACAAACCTGCTCTGAAATGCTGAGCGATATGCCATGATACCAGTATTTTTCTGCATTTTATGCATAGGAAACTAAATGGAAGTCAGAGACTAATTCACCTTACATTTATTGCATAAAGTGATATATACAGAAGGAGCTGTGCTTGTAGATAGATTGTTTATGATGTTAGTTTGGAGAAAATCCACAGAGGACTAACCGATATGAAATCAAAAGCCAAAGCAAACTAAAAACAAAACTTTACAAGCAGCATACTAGTATGTGAGACACTGAGATAAAATGGCCTTCAATACTGGAATATTAGGCCCAGTTTTTCAAATAAAATGCTGTAATGACACGATAATAAATAAATAATTTAAAAACCTGAGTATGCACACATCTCTGTGAGTATACAGTTCTTTAGGAGTATTTGCTGGATCAGCCTTGAAAGCTAAACACTATTTCCAACATTGTTTTTATTTCCAAGCTATTCATTAAAAGTGAAAATCAGACCACTACTCCTCTGAGTCTTAGAGACTAACTATTCATACTGTTCTGTTTTATGACATATTTGAAACTATAGAAAAGTACCTTCAGAGTAACCCTAGGTACTGAAGATAGGCATGTTTTATTGTCTCTGAAAAAGTAATTTTTCTTGCAATAAAATATCACTGGTTATTTTATTTAAGCCATAAAATGTACAGATTTTTATAAAATTAGTTAAAATATTCAACTAGATTTGGGCTATACAGCCTAGGATATGAGGTTAAATTTTTTTAGAAAAGGTTCTAAAACCAAAGCTTAACATATTAATATCGTTACTAGAAAAATGAGAGAAAATAAAGATAAATGTGGAATCTGTCAGTGGAATCTGATAAATCTGGAGGTTTTTAGCATTTCAACTCTCTATACACCTTTAATGGAGGACTGACAGCAGCCCATGCATCTGCCTGTAGTTTGGAGTTGAGCTTTTGTTGATATTCCTGGCAGGAATTGGTTGTATGCATGCTGTGCTCACATGTTGTGTCATAGTCCATAAAATACAAGATAAAATTATACTTGTGAATAATCTTCCAATTGATACACTGCAAGTATTCTGTGGGCCCTGTTTTTATAATGTCACCTTCTAATTCATAGACTCCATCAAGCAAGAGACAATTTCAATAGCATCTATGCAAACAGGACACATGTTCACTTTGGATGCCTAGAGCTAGGCACAGAAACATGTCCTATTTATCCGTGCACTATGACAAATAACCATAACCTTGTTTAATCCTGAACAATAAGAAATTATGTTTTCTTGGGCTGGGGATATAGCTCAGTGGAATAAGCGCTTGCCTAGCAAGCGCAGGGTCCTGAGTTTGATCCCCAGTACCGCAAAAAAAAAAAAAAAAAGGAATTATGTTTTCTTGAATGACTCCATACCTCAAATTATTTGAAGCCCTCCACGATGTATACATTACTATGTTTCAATGAACAGAAGAATATTGAATGGGACCTCATCACTGCTTGTAAGCTTCAGCCCCATGGATTGGCTCCAAAGTGTTCAAACTATATTCAGTCAGTTCAGCACCTCTACATTATTTAATGGTTTGTTAGTGTCTAATTTTGCTACAGCTCATCCTAAGTGTCCCAGAATGGATCACTGAATTAAAACATAGAGAAAACACATAATAAATAAGCGATCCTACTTAATTCAGAGCACAAAGAGGAAAACCAAGTTCACTATAACTAGCAACAATTAATATACTGTATGTCACAGAAAATCACTAATGGTTCATCAGTCTATGAACACTTTCTGTTGCCACTAGGGTTCAGGTTCTTAAGCTTTGTAAGGGTTGTTTTCTCCCTCTTACTCTCTTATACATTAATTTCTCACTATCACCAGTGCAGTGACCTTAAATAATGCTCTTTTACACCTTACAAATTTCTTTATGTAGCAGGAATTCAATAGCCCTCCAGTAACAGTTTTTAACAATGTTGATTTTGTCTTCCAATCCTCTACTTTCAACATTTTCTAAAAATATTTTTTCAGGACATTCCAAAGACCCAGTATAAACAGAATACATTGTATTCTTACCACATTATGAAACTTACCTTTAAAAAAATTCCTAGCACTTTTTAAAATTAGTTTAGCACCATCTTCTCCCCCTCAAACGTGATTGTTTGTAGTTCACTCCTATCTTCAATACCAGGGAAGAAAACACTCTAATGCTATTTAATTGTGGAGAAGAAATGCTAATATAACTTAGTTCTAATAAGCATGAATGTAACCAGACTGTCAATGTGATGCCTAATAAGGGAAATTCTTGGTGAAAAGGTAATTTTATTTTATAAATATTTGAAAACATTTCCATTAGCATATGTGTGTAATACATAATAAACGTTCTCATTGTGGGTATTGGTGCATAAAAATGTTTTATCTTGGTCCTTTTTGCTTCCCTTTCCCTTACCCTCTTTCCTGTTTCCTCCCATCTCCAGATTCTCTTTCCATCTCCACAAAGTCTGTCTCCCTCTCTCCTACCATCTGTCTTTCGCTTCTTTCCACTTTGAATTACTCATACCTCGGGTTTCTCTTACTACGTCAATTTTAAAGCAACTCTTTATATAGGATTTGATAGAATTGATTAAGTTTGAGCTTCTTCCTTTGTGTTCCTTTGTTGCCTATTATTTTCTACTAATAAATTACTGCCTATGCATGAAGGAATTTTCAACAGCAATATTTGTTTCTTATTAATAGAAAGTAAATGTTAAGTTTCTTCTTAAACCTCATGATTAAAACAAAGTCCAACATATTAAAATGTATTAAGGATGAGATTATAGGTGATACACAAGTCATCCAAAATGCTGCCTACAACAGCACAGGATCCCCAATATTTCATCCATTTTTGCTTTGAAAAGTCACAATCACTTGCTTTATCGTTTTCTGTGATATTACCATACGCAACTCCTCAGTCAATGTCTTTTAACTAGTTCTTACTCTCACTCTCAGAGTGTATACCTGAGCAAACCAAACCTCTTTAAGTCACAAGGTGAACCATGCAAAACACCAAGGATACTTGATTTTGTTCAACTGTCTCCCTATTGCTGAAGACGTTTGTGTGATGAGCTCTTTCTGAGTTCAGACACGTTTTTAACTTGATGTAGTACTTGTTAATGGGGGAGTGACCTCCTTAAGTATTTCCATCAGTGCTTTTTCCAAAGCATTTAACCTTGCTCACTCAACCCATTTTCACAGACGTATTCTGAGGATTAGAAGTACTGCAGCTAAAGGCTTCTAAGTACCTTGCAAAGAAGTTAGCTTTTAAGTATAAGGTACCATTTCAGTTCATATTAAATTCAAGAAATTCATTTTTCCTTCAGGGTTCTGTAGTTTTCTGTGCGCTTTCAAATCTCAGCTATCAAACACATTTCTGAAACACTCAATATAAAAGTTAAAGTAATATGTTACCAAGGATTCTCCGCAGCCACTGCAGATAGTTGATAAGTCCCATTTTACCTATAAGCTGCAAAGAGATGCAGTTGAAACTTTCATAATTTCACTTATATAGTATTTTATATTTGCAAAAACATAATTGATCACTTGTTTTATTTCATATTAATCACAGGTCATTCAGGGAATATGTAGCTAATTATCAGTTAGTCATCTACAAATGTCAGAGTATCGACTTTTTAATTAAATAGAAATAGAATTTTGCATACAAAGAGTATGGCCAAGGTCTGCATCTTACTCTTTTTTGTATTTGAAGAGACAGTGAATATATAAGTAAGTGACATCATGATGCTTCATTAGATTCAATAGCAAAATAATTTTCTTGTTTAAATTATAGTGGGCTTAACAAAACAATTTCAAACTACAATCTTATCTCTCTGACAACTCCATATGAAAAGAATCATGATGATGTCATATTTTGATATAATCAGTAATATAATGAATTTAATTTATTGATGATTGTTACCCTAAAAAAAGGTCTAATTTTTTATCTAAAACCACAGTAACAAAGATACCGTTTGTATCTAAATACAATACAATTAATTTTTATTCCTCTTATACAAAGACGTTATGTTTTGCAGTGTTGGTTTTCATATGATTGAAGTCCTTCCATAAACAGGAATTTAACTTATATTTTCAGTTGTCACCCCAAACCAATTAGTCTAAAGACTATTCCTAGAGAAATCTTTACCAGTTCAGCTCTAGCAAATATTTTGTGTTGTTCTTGTTGGTTTTGTTTTTGAGACAGAGCAATATCATGCAGAACCAAGTACTGGAATCAGTGGAAGATGAAGCTAGATGCTGAAGGGAGTCAAGTGTCAGTTTCATATATGGCCTAAGCTAGATGGAGTGTGTTATAAAAATACAACATACAATCTGTAGCTGAAAAAATCTTATTTTCTGTGATTACATAATTAAAATAAAATCAATTTAAAACATAGACATTAAGAAACATTTAATTTGCCAAGAGATAAAACAGGTAAAACTCTGGAAGATACATGCATAAGCAAGAATTTTCTGAACAGAATCCCAATTGTACAAAAAAAATAGCACCAAGAATCAGGAAATGGTATTATATTAAATTAAAAAGCTTCCACACAGCAAAGTGAACAACCAACAAAGTAAAGATTTACTGTCCAGAATAGAAAAAAATTTGCCAGCAATTTCTCAGACAGAAGACTAATACCTCGCATATATAAAGAACTAAAAAAATTAAACCTCCCACAAATAAAGACCCAATCAAACAATAAATAAACACTTATCTGAAGAAGTACAAAAACTAGTAAACACACAAAAAAGTGTTCAGCATCTTTGGCCATTAAGAGAATGTAAATTAAGACACCACTGAGATTTCATCTTGCTCCAGAAAGAATGGCTATTATTACAAATTTTAGAAAATAACAAATGCTGAACAAGTTGTGTTGAAACAAGGCACACTTCTACATTGTCCGTGGGAATTTCAACTAGTACAAATACCGTGGAAATCCTCAAAAAGTAAATTAGATTCTTTAAAAACTAAAATAAGAAATTCCATTAAATTCAGATGTACCTCATCTGTAGGTCTTCACAGAAGTTAACAGTATCACATACAAACTCACGTTTGTGGCGACACAACTCACAATAGCTCAGTCTTGGCAACGTCATATATGCCCATCAACAGATGAAATGATAAAGAAATCGTGGTATTTATACACAGTGGAGTACCAGTCAGTCATGAAGAAAGACGAATTCGAGTCATTTGTAGGAAAATCGCTGCAACCTGAGACCATATGGTATATGAAGTAAATTAGGAACAGAAGGTTAAGTATTGTACAATCTCTATTATATGTGAAAACTAAAATATAAATAATTTAAACACAAAATAAAACATAGAGGATAGGGTCCATGAAGGAAGACCTTCTGTAGATGGGAAGGGGATCTAGGAACCGAAGGAGAGCGGAGCAAGGAGACTAGGATGAAGATGCTAGACATATAGAAACCAACTTCCCACAATGAATGTATATACATTATGTGTCACACACAAATACTAATAAGAAAAAATAAAATGAACTAAGGAAAAGCAAAAGAGAAATTACAAATGTACTAAAAGAGCATGTTTTTTTTAAAGAAACCAACAGTGGTAAATTAAGCATCTAATTTTTAAAACAATAAATCCAGAGGGGAGAAAAAAGGAGAGACAGAGACAGAGAGAAAAGGGACAGAGAAAAAGCCTGGAATCATGAGAAAATTTTGAGTGATGCAGGGACACGAATTAAGCTTTAAAGAAATGGGCTTAAAAAATGAGAAGTTGGGAGAAAGGAAAAGAAATCCTCCAGATGGGAAAGCAGCATGAGCAAAGGCTGGGAGTAGGAGTATTATTCCCTACATGTTATTTCAAGTTCCCCTTCTTAGAAGCCAACAATGGTTCCCAATTATCCCTTGAATATAATTAAGACTCCTAATCGCAAGCTTCAAAGCCTCCGCTCCCCAGGCCCTAGAATCCCAAGCTGATACTTCAGTCAGGCACATCAATTTAATATACTCTACACACAACTCGCGTTCACCCTTCTACAGCTTCTGCGATTTTTATATCCTCTCCTAAGGCACTTTCCCTAAGGCACCAAACCTGTTCAGCCTGCGCTTCAAAAACGGTTTAAACTCAAAATTTCCTGCATTTGGCTCCCTTCGCTAACCACGCTTGGCTCTGAATTTCCACATACAAACTGTAATTAGTCACATATCTATGTTTCTTGTAGTTTTTAATCTTTTAAAAATCTACGCTTCGTGATTCTTTTATTGTTAAACGCACCCATTACTGGTGTAAACAAAAGCAGAAACTGTGTTCCTCCTGTTTGAAATCCTTGAACCATTTATATGCTAGAGGTTTCTATGGAATCTAGAATCTTGGTGTTTCACTGCATATATCATGTGTTGACTCAGCAAATATTTGCAGATAAGACTGAACAAAGCATAGATACATCACTTGAACCACAAAGAGCTTTCAATTCAGGGAAAAATCAAAATATAATTTAGGTGGTATGTGACAAATAGCACCTAGGGTAATTTCAAAAGCTGACAGTGCATTTCTAGATGTGATCACCATCAGAGTTAGATTTATCAATAAGGACATGTGCGAGCATGAAAAATATTATATGCCCAGAAGTGAGAGATGATATTCTAGTAATAAGAAACAGAAACCACAAAGATGATGAGCAATCCTGTTTAGACAGAGTAGAAAAGTTGTGAATAGACTGTATTACATTATTTAATTTAAGCCACTCAACCTGCATGCAGGACAAGACCATTACTTCATCTCATTTCATTTTTAGGTGTCATCTATAAAATGACTTCCCTGAGTAAGGATTCTTGAGTCCTATCTTTACTGCAATGATTAATATTGGGAATCCTCATAAGAACCACTCATTTTCTTTAAATATCCCAATATCTTCTAGTCTAACAATCTAATTTATCATTGGTAACACTACTACAGTTTATTTGTATATACATACGTCTATTTTCTACAAGCAGAATGCTGACTCCCTGCTGATAAATAACCATGTCTGTCCTCTTTCGTATAGTTCCCATGATGTCTAGTGTGCTGGAGGATACGTTTTGAAAATCACTGAAATGTTTCTGTGATTTACATTTTGAGAACAAGATTTCTACTGCAGTCCACCCAAGGTATCTAGTTGAATACAGCAAAGCAGAGTGAGGTGGTTGGGGTTTATTACAAGTAGAAAGCAAACATAAATATCAAGAGAAAACTTCCCTTTGATGTTCAATATTTGATTCTGCAACACTTGTGAGCCTTGCAGGCAAGACCACGATCTTCAGAAATATTGTCAAAATCCCTTTATGCTTTAAGGCAACAAGAGTGAGACTTGGAAGTGAAAACAAGAAAAGGCTGTGGAGGTCAAATGCTACTCACTCCTTTCTGGCCCCTGAGAGAAGAGGGAAAAGGAAAGAAAATTTGAAGAGCCATTTTAGTAAGTGGATGCCCTCGCTTTCCATCATTCTCTGTTACCCTTTACTTTTGGAGGAAGTCTCACTGTCTTTTACCCTTAGAAACCGAAAGGTCGGAGGGAAGACCTAACCTTTGGTTTCATCACACTGCAAGCAAATTCCTGCATGGTCAAGATGTTGAATGGAGGAATTCCAGGCTTGCCTGCATTGTGGGGTAATCTAGAAGAATCCACAATGCTGGCTGAAAGCGATTCAGGTCAGAACCTAGGGTTCAACTTTCACGGAGACAAGTGAAGCCAAGGCAGCCAGTCAGAGTAGGTCAGGGTCTGTCGAAGAGGGGCAAAACTTGTACTAGCTGCAGATGTAGGTTGTAAATAATTGGTATACCTAAGGGGAAGGTCCAGAGACTTAATATAAGAACCAGATGCAGAAAGAGAAACCCATCATTTTGGTGCACTTAGTACGCACCTCGTCAAACTCTCCAATGCCATTTTAGGAAGAGAAAAGACAATAGGAGGAAGCTATTTCCAAAATTAGCAGTTTCGTCCATGGGTTTTAATGAATTATTTTGAATGATGACTGCAAGCATTATTTAATCATGTTTCACCTGTATGCGAAAATAGACTGGAAATTGAAGTGCTTTTCTGCATCCAAGTATAGTTAGATCATGTGATTCACCTACAATATGTTTAATAACATACAGTCTGGCATATGGTATGTTTGATAAACAGGTTTATTTTAAAGACCAAAACAATGAAATGGCTCTCTAAACAGCTATAAATCTTTATTCCGATGTAGTGCAATGATTAAAAGGAAATACGAGTGAATTTTTGTGACTGTCTACAGCCCAGACATGCAGGGCTCAGAGGAAGACAAAATCCTAGACAACAGGACTAGTTTTAAAGCCAACACTCAAAGCAAAATGAAACATTTTGATTAAGCTGATTTAAGTTTGTTACCCCAGGAGACCAAATTAAATAAGAGGATTCTAGTCCTCCCCAGGAACCATTAATTCTGTCCTTATTTAAGAAAATATACATAGTAGCATTGATAACCTTTATAACCAGCTAAATACTTAAAATCATGTTCATATACATCATAACACGAAACTCACAAGTAAGAAGAAGAGGTAGTATAATTTAATATTTCAAGAAATGAGCTTTGAAAAGTCAAGGCACAGGCTAGAGTCAGGCTTAATCTAGTTGAGGGCCACTACCCAGCTGAAAGTGAATCTTTCTAAGCACAAAGTAAAGAATCCCCATAATATTAGGTGCATGATACATTAGCATGTCTTTGTATTTTCTCCCCTATTCTATATTATTTTAGGCTTTTCTTAGAGAACTATGATTTCCCGAAGGTGAATTAAAATTTTAAAAACCTGCTACACTCATTTAGAGCAGTAGTTTTCATCTACTGTAGTTGTGTCCTCTACCATATAGTTGTATTTTGCATTTGAATTTGAGCGTTTCATTCACTGCCGGGAAGTACTTGCTAGCTGTGTGCTATTCATGGAACAGTCCCGTAGTGCAAATCATTGTACATGCGTCACACAGATTTCCAATCCCTAATGAAAAATATATAAAGTTATCTGAGCCTAATTTCGTTTGCATATCACTATTTACACTTTTGGTTACCCCTTAATACAAGCATAAATTCCCTCCAAATGCAACTATTTTATTAATGAAGGGAATCTTTTTCAGTGCTATATCACCAGGCAATTGTTTAGGAGAACCAGGTGACTGACCGTAGAGATGGAGTGTCCAACACAGCATATTCATATTCGTTTGATTTCAGTTATTTTTCTATTAGTGGTATGATGAGCAAGCATAGGCAAGTGATGACTTCATCTGTCTTGCAGTGAAGACATGCTCATCCACTTCTATAATAAAATATATCATTTTATAATTGCTTTTAAAAATCATGTATGGGCAGAGAATACAATTTATTACATTTAGCAGAAACTGCATTACAAAAGAATTTTTACTGAAGATTTATTGAGTTTATTTTGAGAATTACTTTTCCAGGGAATCTATCATGATGCCACAAACATGTGTCTAAATCCAAAATTTGACTCCAATACTCTGATTGTAGATTCCACTTGCAGTTTCCTTACAGCTTCAGCGGAAACCAGAGTCCACAGACTACCTCAGAGCTAGTGCTACTTGCTTTCTCACCTACAATCACCACTGCCTGAGACACGTATCACCATACCACACACAGACAATTCAGATTTTATATGTGGGCCCCAGGACCTATTTACAAACAGCATACAGGTGTGTGAGAGGTACTGATTTCCTTTATATGGGTAAGGGAGCCAGGTTTCAGCAACAGTGTAACTGCGTGAAAAGATGACACAAATCTGCATCAGGATTAAAAACACAGATTAACCATCCCTAGAAACTCCCAGAGGGAATACTTCGATTAAATCATCAAGAAACTGTTATTCTTCTTATTGCTGTCCGATTAGATTCCATCCCAGAATTCACAAACTTTGAAAACAGTAATTCTAATTTGAAGTACAGCAAAATGACAACCAAAAGAAAGAAACCCCCTTTGGCAATAAAAAGGCAGAGAAAATAAAAGAAATTTTCACTCATTAAGCACTCCATCTTATTTTCTTCAGATTTTGTGTTGATTTTTTAAAATACAAATACTTTGAATTGACTCCTTCACCATACTACAACATTAAGAGAATTCTGAAGTGAGGAACTCAATGCACAATGAAATTCAATATTACTCGTTATATTATATAATGCTAATTGAACAGTTTGACAAAGATGCTGTTTGTCCTCTGAATTTATTTCAACGCATTTCCTCATAAAATGTTCTAAATTTGTCGATAACCTGATAATTGCCTCAACAGGGAGTACATGCAGTGATGTTCAGAGTTTTTCATGCCTCTTTTTAAATCTCCCTTCTCAGAACTCGACTCACCATCACCCCAGCCTCATAAACCCAAATTCTAATCCTCTCAACCCAGTGCGAGGTGTATTATCAGCCTCTGATGTGGAAGAACAGTAAATATCACTCACAAACACCTCTCATCATGTTTACTTTTGTCCTGCCTCCACATGTACAGAAAGCCCAAGTCCACGTTTCCAAGCCACTCAGTGGATCCCAGCTTGGTCTGATTTACTTAATGCCTTGATTTGAACTTTGATTTCACACTTTCTCTCTGCCCTACCAACATTGAATTCACCATCTGAAGTCATTCCCTTCCAGCCTATCTCTGAAAATTGGACTTAATATCTTACTTTCTTCAGACCTCATGACTTTCTGGCAGCCTTTCTTTAGGCAGAGATGGCAGTGACAAAACTAAGTCCAGGTCTCAAAAATTACTCAGTGATATTATTTGGGTGGGAATCTTGGTCGTAGTGTTATAAAGGTGTTTAAGACACTTCAAATTATTGATGCATTTAAAACATGTTTAGCATTTTATTTTCATAAGATATTTGTAACTTCAACCCACATACCTCATAAAACCTAGAAATGTGTCTTAACTGCACATGAAATATTACTCATAAATCTTCTCTTCATGTCCACAGGGCTCTTAATGATTTGTGTCATAATTAATAACTATAAATAAACATTTTGCATCTATTGCAATACTGGGAACAAATTGATTTTCAACGGAAGTCACTGTTAGGTGCTATGATTATCTTTAACATAATGTAAGGCATAAATTATTAAATTAGTTTCTATTATTAAAGAGAAAGGCAGCTAGATGGTCTAGTAATGAGAACCAACATCATGACAAGAATCACCTGATGATATGAGGTGTCACGGTGGATGAAAATGGAGGAAGAAACTAAATTCTACCAGCATGAAAAAATATATTATCTGCAACACAAATTTAATTAAAAACAGTAACTTGGGAATCATATGATATAGGTCAAAGTTTGTGTATCTTTAAAAGGCTTTTTGGAATAACATTTTGTCTCATTTAGTTTTGAAATAACTTAGCTATAATCTTAACTGCTATGTGCAGAAAATTTTAAACGGGATGAATGTATAGTTAATTGAGACAATGTATGACATTCAGTTTTCAAACATCTTCATCATAACCTGTAATTTCAAAACTAACAGAAAAGAGAATGCTAAGCTGACTTAATGATGGATATTGACAATATGTTCTAAATTGGTTATCATTGGAGCTCAAGGATGTAGTGGGACCACTTCATCATATTTTAAAAATTAAGCTCATTGGATATGACAGGTATATCTTTCTTTGGTTTATTTTTCAAAGCTCTAATATAAGGAAATCTATTGGCTTGTAAATAAATTACAGCATAAACATCTTTTGAATAGATTTCCTATATACACTCCAGACCCACACTATTAAGAATACACACATGAAAAGCATAGTGATAAAATCCTGACTTAATGGTTGCATTCAGCCTTCTCATATATATTTTCTCTGTCTTGTGATTGCAAAGTGAAAAGACACTGTAGGGGCTCATCAGTCTATCCAGAATATACTTCCTGGAAAACTGTACAGCAATGAAATCCTTTGAAATCAAAATTGTATCTTAATTGTGCTAGAAGCGAAAATATTCTTTCTAAAAATACATTAGTTTGTCTGTGAAAGCAAAAAATTTATTTGAAAAGTTAATTACTCTAAATTATTTTCTGCTTAGAAAGTTTGAAATTCAGTATGCTGAATAAAATAAAGTACATTTGTTATGTAGGTAAGGGATAAAAATATCTTACATTTGCATAGTGCACTTAAGAAAAATAAAAATTAGTAGCTTTGGAATCAGCTGGATCTAGAGTAAAATTTATCCCAACAACTACTTCCTAGCATGTATTCTTACCTATTGCTTCTTCATCTACAAAATCACATTAATGCTCATTTCTTAGAGTCGAAATGATTACATTTGGTAACATATGCAAAGCACAAAGCATAATACTTGCTACTTGCTTCCCGGTTTCACAGTTCATCTCGTGCCCTCACAGGCTTATTTGGTTGGACAAAGCACAAATGGGAGAACTTGTGCTTTATCATGTGGTGGGATCTGTGCTTAGGTAAGAATGAATAATTCACCCCACCTATGTAAGTGGTTCATTTGAAGTTAAATAATTAAATTGCCTGATTACCATGAAAATAAAGAGTGAGAAAAGGGTTGTAAGGAACTCGCACTTGAGGTACTACCTCTGTGGTATCAAATCCAGTCCTCCTGTAATTTACACATCTCAGCAACAGTGTGCTGTCACTTGGAGATCCTCCAATTTGGAGGCAATTCCACATCCTCAGTACTGACAGGCTGTGGAGAGCTTAGTGGGATCTGAGAAATTTCAACTCTGTTTCCCAGAAAGATAACACCAGCAGTCACTAAATGTGATGTTTTCAACACAGAGTACATGAAGCAGAATTCAATTCATGGATGTAGGGGAGGGCTAGGGAAGGAGGGCCGTAAAGTGTAGGAGAGATAGCTCCTCCACTGAGAACACAAGGAGGTAAAAATGGAAGAAAGGCAAATCAAAAGAAATCTCTGAACTTGAGAAGGAGCAAAAAATAGCTACTTATACATCATTTATAAATATATGCCAGCTGCATATTAATCCTAAGGGGGAGGAGGCAACATTTAAATTTATTTTTGTAAAATTAACCTCAAAAATGCATGCTGTATACAGAAAGCCCTATAATGCAAAGCACAGCTTTAATCTCTCAATAATTGCAAGAGCAGCAAGTTCCATAGGGTGACAATTTAATAAAAATCTCTAGAAACTCTCTCATGATAGAATAAAGCCTTTAAATTGCAATGGCTCTAGTGACTTTCTTTAAATGAAGAGATATATAAATTTAATATGAACTGCAGGTTTCAACATCTTTAGATTTCTATATAATTCATTGATACAAGCAGCAATTTAAAATACTTATGTTCTTTGATATGAAAAATAATGGTTAATGTAGTCACAGCTATTATTATTATAGTTGGATAGAGACTTTATACAGGATATATTTTAATGAAAAAATTAAATTTATATTAATGATAACAATGATCATTTCTTGAATCCAATGTGTCAGCCACGATGTGAAGTAGTATGTGCATATATATGGTGCATATATGCACACTATATGTACTTTTATCTCTCATCTAATTCTTTAAAAACCCTGTGAGGTATTTTGTACTAGCATTTTCACCATTTTGGAAATCAAAAAACAGAGGCGTTTGAGCAAACTACTGTAGAAAAATACCAGTAAATGGCAGGGTCAAGTTTAAATAAAGTCTAAAAAACTTCCAGGCAACTTTCTTATAAAATGAAATTAATTGTGTTAATTCTAAAATTTCAAAAATCTCAGAATACTTTCAAAGCATTGTGTTCACAGATCTAGAGAAACTTTCCTAAAATTCATCTGGAACCAGAAGAAACCAATAGCAAAAGTAATCCTGGGCAACAAAGACATGTCAGGAGGAATCACAATCCCTGACATGAAATTATACTACAAAGCTACTCTAATAAAATCAATGTGGCATTGGCTAAAAAACAGACTTGAGGATCAATGGAATAGACTGGAAAGTTTAGCCACAACCACAAACACACTTAGCCATGTAATCTTTGACAAAGGGTCAAACAACCTCACTGGAAGAAAGACAACCTCTTTAATAAATGATGTTGGAAAAATTGGCTTACCACTCACCGAAGACTGAGAATAGGCCCAAGTCCATTACCATGCACCAAACTCAAGTCAAAATGGATCACAGATCTCAATATTAAAACAGAAACACTAAATCTATTGGAAGAGAAAGTAGATAAAAATCTTGAACACATAGTGGTAGGCAGAGAGTTCATGAACAAAAACCAAACCACAATGGAAACACTTCAAAGAATCAACAACTGGGACCTCATCTCACTGAAAAGTTTTTTTATGTCTAAAGATATCACCAGCAGAGTAAAAATAAAACCCACCAATTGGGAAAAAATCTTAGCTGGCTGTCCCTCTGACAAGGGTCTTCTATGTAGAACATATAAAGAATTAAAACACATGAACCTCCCCATATTCAAAGACCTAACGCTAAAATGGACATCTGAGATGAATACACACTTCTTAGATAAAGAAATACAAATAGCAAATAAATATATGAGAAAATGTTCAACGTCATTAGTCATTTGAGAAATGCAAATTAAAACAACATTGAGATTTCATCTCATCCCAGTAAGAATGGCTAGCATTAAGAAATCAACCAATAACAAATGCTGGTGAGACTGTGGAGAAATAGGAACTCTTCTCCACTGCTGGTGGGAATGCAAACTGGTGAAACCATTGTGGAAATCGGTTTGGAGATTCCTCAGAAAACTAGGCCTAGAGGTCCCATTCAACCTAGCTATTCCCCTTCGGAGTATTTTACCAGAATATCTGAAAACATCATATCACAGTGATATGTGAGCACCCATGTTTATATAGGTGCAATTTGTAATAGCTAAATTGTGAAAGCAACCCAAATGTCCATCCACTGAGGACTGGATAAAAAAACAGAGGCATTTTTATACAATGGAATAATACTCAACTATAAAGAAAGACGATCTTGAGGATTTTATAAGTAAATAGTCACAACTAGAGATCATAGTCATAAGTGAAATAAATCAGAGGTGCATGTATAAGCAGCGTATTGTATCACTGGTGTAGGAACCTGAAAGTGTGAATATAAATTAGGAGGCATGATAAACAGTGTGAAATAAAAGGAAATTGCTTGAAAGTAGGGAGCAGCTGGGATGTGGGGGGGGGAGAAAAGGAAGAAGGGGATAAGTATGTATGTACGTATGTATGTACGTATGTGTGTATGTACGTGCAGGATGGCTAAGAGTTGTACTACTGACTTATGTCACTTTATTGTAAGGAACAGTTAATGATTAGTTGTTTGATAGTCTTGCATGTCTATATTTGTTTTCCTGAGTATATACTTCGAAGTTATCAATATGTAACACAACAACCATTGCTAATTCCCTGTCACCTTGTCTGTAATTCAGTTCTGACTGCACTATTCTGGTGCTACTTTGTAAGTGGCTGTCTGTTTGTTAATATGTTGTTGTTATTTTACTTTTTAAAATTAAAAAAAGCTAAAAAAAACATGGTGTTCAAATGTTTTAAAGTAAAGAGGTTAATTGGGGCAGTTAAATAAGTTTCCAAAGCATCGAAATAAGCACACTAGAAGAACTAATTGAACACATATTAGCGCTGTGCCGAGGTCATCACATGTCTGCAAAGCTAACAGCCTTGTGAGTTAGGTTGCTAGCTGTCAGTATCCCCTTTCCCGGCAGTGGAACCTGACGTGGGGAACTTGAACCAGCCACACCGTTACTGGCAGTCTAGGTCTAGAGCCCATGCTCTGACTCACAGCACAAATTCTCATTAAAATTAGTACCAGAAAGGAAGTGCAAAATTCACCCAGAAAGATGAAAGTATACACAGAGGTAATCCTCAAGCATGGCAGCTACAGAAGTTTGGAGATACTGTGGACAGATTCTTCCTGAAGTTCCAGAGAAGTGACTTTACAAAAATACCCATTATTATTACTGATAACTGCTGTAGTCAAAGAAATCTATTATTTGCAAAGACAGAAGGAAGCAACAGTGCAAATGCATCCTGGCTTTAGCAAAGTGGGAACAGCTAAGAGTCAGTTATTATCTATTAAAACATCAACTTACTTGAATTCCTCTTTCACAGTCAAGCTCTGACCACGAAGTCCCTGTGTTCCCTTGGCTTGGAGCACACATTCCATATTTCTATTTTGTTACCATATTAAAAATAGTGCCTGCCACGTATCTCATCAAATGGGACAGAAAGTGTTGAATACATTTGGAAGAGAGTAGACTGTACATGTACAAAATTGTCAACCATGTTTTCCACATTGATAGTCTAACACATTTCAAATAAAATTTTGTATCTAAAATTCCCAGTGGTAAACATTTTCTTGAAATTTTTACTTCACTTCTTGGTCAAGAACATTCTTGGACCAGATTTTGTACAAAAACAAAATAAATACATATCTTCAGCTCAAAGCACATTCTTTCAGGACCTAGCGCTAAAATAAATTAGTATTTTATTCAGTTCCCAGAATCACTTCCATTTCCACCACATCTTCTAGCCACAGAGGTCTAACTTGGTTGCCAAGCAATGTCCTCTCCTTTAATTTGGGGCCATCAGCGCCTTCCATGTGCTGGGATATCGGCACCTATGTGATGTGGGGTTACTGAGTCAACACAAGCATTGTGCTTTGACCCATCTTCCTGCATGTCACTCAATTAGAGTTGCAAATGAGTTTTTTTTTGAAATTTAAAAAATTACCACTTTCATAACATAGAGAATGTCATTCAAACAACTGATAACTGCTGATAATTAAAATCAACCCTAAGACTGTGTCATTACCTTTTAATCTTTGCTTTTATTTTAGGATTCTCTAGAGCTCTGAGAGTGTGATTTATAATGCTAAAGATATATTTCTTATCATCCCTAAAATAATATATCCTTTTTCAAACTAATACTTTTTGCTTCATGCAAATTATTTATCAAGACACAATACTAAATCTTAAGAAAGCTGAAGTATATTAAAATCACTTAACACAAACTCATCATCTTTTTTCAACTCTTCATAAATTCTAATAAATTGTCATCTCCCACCCTCTGGTCTTTACCACTGGTAAGTCTTGACTTACAAATGTCCACACATACCAACAGACTTGCATTCTGAACATTTATTGATGCAAACACATCGTGGAGATAGGATATACCTAGTGGACATTATCAGAGTTGTG
The DNA here is from genome assembly GCA_004027595.1 of Dinomys branickii. NCBI lineage: Eukaryota > Metazoa > Chordata > Mammalia > Rodentia > Dinomyidae > Dinomys > Dinomys branickii. Next base: position 36,884 of record PVLD010003076.1, read on the forward strand.
CCACTGTGCATAGTGAGACAATGTACAAAGTTATAGTGCTCAGTCAGAGCCCAGGATGTCTGGGACTGCTAGGAAGTGCAAAGCGATATGCATTGTATGTTTGTGTCAAAGGTGTGCAAAATTCGCTTTGTTAGACTTACAAAGGAATCCAACTTACAGTCTCCTGGAACAGAACTGGTTGGTAAGTAGGAACTTGCTATAACATAGTACTCTTGCTAAAAAATAAAACAAATAAACAAACAGACTGGTAGTCCAGCTCGGTGATAAAGAGTGTGCTTAGCATGAAGGAAACCCTAGGTTTAATCCCAAGTGGCAGGGAGAGAAGGGAAGGAAGGCAAGAAGGAAGTGTGCGCAAACCAACAATAGCAACAAATTCTTTCAAAAGCTCATTTTTTCCTATAGGGTAAAGCCTTTCTATCTTCATCTCCATTCACAATAGAATCAAAATATTCACTCTTCAGAAATATTTCCTCCTACTCTTTCTTCACTATTTTTCCAGCCAAAATCTTATATGCCTTTCAACTATTTGTTCACTTATGTATGACAAGCTCTGATTTATTCTCGCAATTATAATTATTTCCTCAGCAGATTCTTTCCAAAGGACGCCTATCATTAACCACACTGTAAAATTTAGGAGCCAGAGCAGGATTCTATGTCTTAGTCACCTCATGATAGTGACTAGTCATGTGCACACGCCCTTGGGTTACCATGCTCTGACTGCTAGCATGTAGAGACGGCCGCAGGCACTTTTCTGGTTTATTACTTCATCTTGAAGAATAAAATTAGTTCATTCTTGAAAAAGATCTTCTTTCTCTCAAAGAACATGACTAACTACCCTTCCCTCTGCTTTTCTCCTCCTCCCTCCCTCTCTTCTTCCACGGCCCTCCAAGCCATTCTACACAGAGAGCAATTATGCTTGGTTTCCAGTCTACCTCTCCAGCTTACTCATACAGGAGTATTGAGTGATTAGAACGCATGAAAATAACCTATCCATTTTTCTAGATTTTCAATCTTTTACTCTTCTTTCCACAGTTATATTTACCCTCAATTCATTTCAGCAGCCCAGTCATGTATCTCTAATCCATGTAACACCACATGACTCAGAGTTAATTCTGATTTTGAACACTTTACACTAGCATCCGCTGCTTTCTTCCCTTACTCTTTTTGATATCCTGGGGCCTCTAATTTCATTCGATGTGCACTTATGTTCTTTTTCATCAATGTGTCAATTTCTTCGCTCTCTCTTTCTGTGCCGGGGACTCACCCACGGCCGTGTGCACGCTAGGCAATCCCTCTTCAATCTAGCCTATGTCTTTCTCTTTTTCATTTTACCCTGGTTGATAAGTTACATTTCTCTTTATCAAAAACCTTAGCTCCTCGAATGGCCTTTCATCAACCCTGGATCATGTTAAAAATCTTTCTGTTCATTTCTTGAAAATCTTGGCTGCATAACACAATGGAATAGAAATATCTATACTGCAAACTACCACTGAGTATTTTCCAGGACATTTTCAAACCCAACAACATACCAGAACAAAGCATTTAATTTCTCAGTTTAGCCTAGCGACTTTTAGTATGTAATCTCTTTCAGTAAATGAAGATACCCAGTTATTACAGATCTTTTAGTTGCAATAAGACGGAAAACAGTAATTTTGCTTAACAACTCCAGGAACCCGCTTCTCTTTCCTCCGTCCTCTTCACACTTTCCTCCTCATCCTCCCCTCATCCTCCCCTCATCCTCCTCCGTCTCTTCGTTTCTTTTCTTTCTTCTTCCCTATTTTTTGTGGTACCGGGGAACGAATTCTGGGTCCTTACAATGAGCTGCATCCACAGTTCAAGCTCATGAAATTGCCCAAGCTCTGCTCATACCTGGGTGTTCCTGCCTCAGCACGCCAGAGCCCTGGAATGAGTTGGCCACCGTGTTTGATTACGCCCCTTTTCAATCCCTACCGTCTCTGCCTTAGTTGCAGCTCTCAATATTTCTCAGCTACAGTGGGGTCCCTGACCCCGTGACCAGTTTTCTTTTAGCTTTTACAAATATATTTGCCATGTTTTCAAAAGGAGCATTGTGAAATTTATATGTAATCACATGACGCTCCCAACCAAAAAGAAGTGTCACAGAAAGGCTTCTCTTCAGCAAGAGAAGAGAGTTTATTTAATGTTTTAGCTAGTGTACATGGTTCTTTAAATTTTGACTCCAGGGTTGAGGGATTAACTCAGTGGTAGAGCACTGGCCATGGGTTTGACCCTTGAAACCTCTTCCAAAAGAAAATCTTATTCTAGTATACCTCTCTAACCCCTAACTCCTGTCGCTTCCTCAACCTCACAATAAACTATCTGTAGCACTTTTCAACTGCTATGACATGGGTCTTTCCATTTGGATTGAAACTTAGTCTATGTCCTGCTCTTATGTTTATATATAGGTCAAAAATCAACTTCCCTGTGAACTCTTCCCTAATTTCCCTGTGTGCCAAAAGGTAGAACTTCATAGAAGAGGCTGTTCTTTCCCTTCTACTGCTGCATATAATGGCTTCCTTTGTGGTAATAATTTCTTGTATGTCCCTTTAACCAGTCTGTACTCCTCTCTAAAACAGGGGCAGGGTCACTGTTTTCCCAGTCCGTAGAACAATTCCTAGTACACAAAAAGCACTTGATATATGTTTGTGAAAGACAATATCACAGGCTGTGTGAAAATACAATGCCTTTGTCACATTAAAGGCCTCTTGGCACCCGCGAGGATGAAATGGATTGTGTTAGAAACCATTTCAACACCTCATATCATAAGTGCTTCCATATACAACAAGAGAAGGAAAAACTAAGAAAATTACATGTACACAATCCTCCACACACACACTTGGAAAGGAAGAAAGAAAATTGCATCAGTGACATTAGATAATGGAAAATTAAACTGTATTACACTAGGTCTTTTTATCAGAAATTCTTACTTGGTGCTGCTGAATGAATAGGGCTATGCTGTCAGTCATTGAATATTATCCCATCTCTAGTTCTTTCTAAAAAGCACTTTCTACAATTTACTCAATATTTCAAGGTTTAATTGCTGAATCTACCTAACACAAAATTCAGAGAGGACTCTAGAATACACACGATACTGTCTAATTTATTGTAGAGTCTAGTTATGTTAATTCCTTTCTCCCATGGAGCTAAATCTCTTTGCCTCTGTGTCTCTGTCTCTTTTGCCATCTTTATCTCTCTGTCTCTTTCTGTATGTTTGTATTTAAAATATTTTAATGCATGTTTATCATGCATGAGCTTCATTATGACTTTACCAGATCTATGTGGTAGTATTTGAGAAGCAAACCTTTATGTTCCTCTGTGAAAAAATTCTGAGTTTAAAAAAAAAAAGCTAAAGAAGTCAAATTAAGTTTCTCAATAATTTATGTACAACTCGAAGATTTTAAATTTATTGAAATTCATTTATTACTAAATTAAGGTAAATGAAAACAAAGCAAGAAAAACAAATTAAAGAAGTATAAATGAAATTCATGGAATTATATGAAAGACCTAATACTTGTACATGTTTTTGGACTGGCTGACTGACAGAACTATATTCTAGCACCTAGAGCCAAGTAGATACAAGATCATACTATATTTGGGTCTAATAAGGAAAGAATGTTCTGTGAAATCTATTTCAAACTTATTTCCCATGGTGCAAATCTTGATCTCCAGTTTACCTTCTGGCCAGACAACTGCCCTCTCACCCTGCAGCTGCTGAGCTCTCTCCCCTGGTCCTCAGTGAAGCACATGTCAGAAGGCTATGCAAGTCATCTTTCTCTGGATCTGAAGCTCTTCACTTCTTTCTTATTTTCAGTGAGGACAAGGATCCTTCACTTGTAAATATATTCTACTTTCCAGGAAATATAATATGCTCTGGAAATTGACACAAGCCTTGTCTTCAGATTTTCTCCCACCATTCACTGTAAAATTAATTCAGCAAACATTAAGCATGTACTATTTGGAAAATATTGCTAGGCAACATAGACTATAGTTAAAGTACGGTGGCCAAAGGAAAAAAGGACACAGAGAAATTAAGAAAAACTGTCCCAAATTCCTAGGACTCTGTGTATACATGGGAGAGAAGTATACAAACAAAAAATTATAAGAAAATATGACAATTGTTTTGGGGTATATTGAGATATATAGTTTAAATATAGACATTTATAAGTTTAAAATAGCTATTTACTTAATATTGCCTTATACAGTAACTGCATATCCATGATGAAATCTTATTTTATTTCAATATACTGCCCAACTTGTGAATTTGTATTCAAATGACTGTAAGATATGCGCTTAAAATCAGCAATTCATTCAATATGTTTACTTCAGTAGTCACCCAAAACCTCCTTATTTTCTGGAAAACCCAGCCTGTATATTCCTTATGTTAGCAGGTAATAAAATAAATGTATAGGGCTCAATACACAATAAAACTTTAATAATGATTCTTGATACAATATTTAATAATGGAAATGAGAAACAGCTAAATTTCAGGGAGTTGAATAACCACTGTCAGAACCTAGAAAGTGTGAACTGGCTATAATTCTCCAGTTGCAATTCACACCATTTTGGAACAAAGCAAGTCTTTGGTCTCACTGTCCCATTTTGATCTAGTCCTCATTAAACTCCACTCCTGTTATTCTGTCTGTGAGCATTCTTGGAATCTACAGTCTGTCAAAGGCATCACTACCCCAGCTGTCTGGCTCTCAAGAAAGCAAGGGAGACCAACAGACCTCAAGCACACTGTAGGTTTACCTTTACAACTTTTATGTGCTTCAAAGTATCATTAAAATTTTATTTTGAGGCACTTGCATATTCATACACAGTTTTAAGGAATATTATATAGAGGTGCTTTGTATGCACTAGCTAGTTTCCCCAAATGGTGACATCTTGCAAGATTAGGACATAGTATCAGAATATTGACAATAATATAATCCACTAATCTTATTCACATTGCCCAGTTTACTTTGCTCTGTGTGTGTGTGTGTGTTTGGGTGTGCGTGTGTGTGTACTTCTATAAACTTTCATCACATGTGCACAGTCATGTACGCCTTCATTACCTTGGCAAAATGCACAACTCTTACCTCCTATGCTGCTCTCACATAGCCGCATCTACTGCCCCTCTGCCCACACTCGCGCTCATCACCCCTAGGAGCCATTAATTGGTTTTACATTTCTCCAGTTTTGTCATTTTGAGATGTTATGTAAACGGGATCAAACGATGTGCAGTCTTTTGAGATTGGCTTTTCACTCAGCCTAATTCTCTTGAGATTCTTCCAAGTTGCTGCTTGTATCAATAATTCATTTTTTATTGCTGAGTAGTGTACCATGATACCATCACTACATCCTCTGAATTTAAATGTAACATAATAAAGAATCACATATTTTTGCATCAGGAAAGTGCATTTTCAACCTCAAGATATGTAATGTTTTGGGAACATTAAATTTGATTATTTGCAAAATATGTATCTAACATGGACTTTGGCATCCATTACATGGTAGTTAATACAGAATTATTAGCCACCAAGAATAAAAGAATTGTTAAAACTTTTTTATATCATCACATTCTTTTACTTGCAACTATTTTTCATTATTTACTTGAGGTTTCCTATTGAAAAGAATGTTTCTGTGTAAGAATGTAGAGTATTTGTTGTTTATTCATTGTAATCAATTGCTCTGATTACACCATCTACTTGAAAACTCTTAGATGCATTCAAATGGTCAGTTCTAAAGACATCTGCCCAGTCAATCATAAGCTGTACATGCAATTAAATGAGTCTAAAATTGGGGAATTTTGAAAATCAGTCACTTTGAATACCAAGATAAGACAGAAGAATATATTATTAATATTCACTCATGTTAGGATAAAAATATTAAGAAGATTCACATATACATCAATACACTTGTTTCAAGCCCTTAATCAAGAAGAATTGCTTCTGCTTAATAACTTCTCTTGTCCTTTATGCTAAATATAAATCTTTATATTCTTAAAGATGAACAGACACCGTTTACTTGTACTCAGAGTATTTATAAACTAAAAGCATACAGCTGTCAATAAAATTTCCGGTCAGCATGGCAATAATAATGCTACCATGCTTGTTAACATGATTATGTAAAATCCAAAGAAAATAAATTGATTTGAATAACCCAATCATGCAAAACCATGGAAAAATATTAAAATGTTTTCATCAATAAAAATAAATTTTAAATCCCTGTGGTTACAGTTACAGTTTTCTGGGTGCCAGAAAACTTGCTGTACTCTAAGTAATTTTCTACAAGTTTATGAACCTATGTGTCATTCTAAGTCTAAATTTTATCACTCCAAATTGAATAAAAAATGCATTAGAAAAAGGCATTCTACTAGAAATTTTAAAACTTCTGTAATGATTAACAAGTTTTAATCCTTAAAATACTAGTCTTAATTAAATTCTCAGGAATGGTTTCCTCCACAGAGTCATCCATTCATTTAAGAAAGAATAGCCTCTATTTCTTTAATGACTTTCCCATAGCTTCGAATAGCTTGTTCAAAATTTATTATAATTTTTCCTACAAGTCTCTTTACCTACGGGGTTTCCAAGACATAGTGATTAAGGTCACAGACTTTGAACTCCTCCAGACATTGACTTAATTCTCAACTGTCTCTTTGCACAAATTATTTAAAATCCCTTATCCTCACTGTCCTCTTATAAAAAGTTGGGGTAATAAAATAAATGTATAGGGCTCAACACACAATAAGACTTCAATAATTATTCTTGATACAATATTTAATGATGGAAATGAGAAATACCTAAATTTCAGACAAGACCTTTTGGCTACTATTATTAAATTTTCTTTACCAATTTATAGAAATTTGCCAAAAAAGTTTAAATTTGTATATTTATCAGGATATTCAGATGCTGCTGATGATAAGCCTACTGTGTATAACTAAACAAAAACAAAACTCCTGGCTTTAAAAAGCGGTGAGATACCCTTCTGATGTTAAGCTTGTGGTGTCACCCTCATTCCCCAGCTTTCTCATGTACACAGTAGGGTAAGAGCACAGAGCTCACGTGAACAAAATGAAATGCTGCAGGTAAGATGCTTTGTGCCCTGTTTATTGTTCCCATTAATTTCTGCATAACTTACAATTTATTATCACTGAAAAAAATCATGGTCAACAGAAGAACATGTATATATTAGGTCAGTATTTCAAAATAGTAAACTAGGTTATGTTTTACTGTCTCATTTCTTAATTATACTCTAATTGTCCAATACTGCTTGCAAAATAAGTGTGTAGTATCCTACCACAGCCAACAGAAGGTATTACCTTATTCTGTGTTCATGGCATGGGCGTATCATTTATATATTAGGAGTTCCATTGGCATTAACTAATACTGGTACCTACTTATTGCTAAAGTTATATTTAACATAAACCATGCTCTAACTATTTTACTATATTACTCTGTTATATAAAGTTACATTTTATAGCATCAAGGCAATATCATCCTTGATCATGTGTTACTATCCCAGATTATGCATGAGGGGGAAAATCTGATGGTGGTGACATAAATTACCATATAATTTCCTAGTTTCCATTTGGCATTTAAAAATACTCAAGCTTTATCACAAACTACCTCTCATGTCATACCCTTACAGTTTTTAAAAATACAACTCAGTAATTCCAAATCCCTTTATTCTGAGAGATCAATTGTATATAGACAAAGTTTAAACTAGAAAAAAAAAATCAGAATAACTCTCTAAATGTCTGCCAGCTAGAATGTCCCCTAAATTATGAGTAACACATAATTTCTTATGCTGCTTAAAGTGACATTGACCTCTTAATATGGGAAACAATATTATAAAGTCAAAAGAGATACATTGTAATAGGCATTTCAAATGAAGGATAAAACTATAAAATGCTAAAATTATGGTAATGAAGTAAATAGTAACAAGGCTTGATTGAGGTAAACTAAGCTGAAATAATAAAGAAATGTCTTACATGGTGCAAAGAGAAGACAGAGCACAATCTGTTTTCTTGACCGTGTCAAGATTATGTGTCTCTTCCATTTTATTCTTATGTCAACACTATCCAATAGGTGTTATCAGTACCTCAATTGTACTGAGGAACTAACAGAGTTTCTCAAAGGTTTAATAACTTGTCCAAAGCCACTAAGAACACAGTAAGCATTTTATCTTTTATTATGCAGGGGTTTCTACACCATTAGGTATCAAAACAGGTCCTGCAATAAGCATTGGCCTTGTACAGATTCTTACAGCATTAAGGCCAGTCTTCTTTAAAACTTTAATTTATTTATTAGTTATTTAATTTAGTTTATTAATATACTATGTAGTTTAGATTCCTTGTGGGAAGTTGGTACACAACACATCTTTTTTATTGTTCACTGGTACAATTTAGATACGCATAATGATCATGTTTATCACAGGGAATTTGTTCAAGTGCATGCTCCTCTTTGCTTCCCATTCCCCTCCCCTCCCTTCAGCCCCTTTACCTCCTTATTTACAAAGCTTTGTTTCCATTTTGTCTTTTTTATAGATTTTTATTTCTTTTCCCTCCCTTCTTTCCATTCTTCCTTCCTCGTTCTTCTTTCCTTTTGAACAATTTCTGACTATTATGCAATACTGTACATTTTTGGCCCTTATTTACTCTTTCAGAGTCTCATACTAGGGAGACAATGTGATGTTTAAACGTGTGTGTGCGATTTATCCCACTTAAGTGTATGGTCTCAAGGTGCTACATTTACCTAGAAATGTCTCAAGCTTGTGCTTCTTTATGGCTAACCAGTACACCATTGTATAAAAAGCACATCGTTTTCATCCATTCCTTGGTTGATGGGCATTTGGCTATGACAAGATTAGCTATGACAAGTTGTGCTTCTATACATATGGATGTGCATATATCACTGTGGTAGGATGTTTTTCATTCTTCTGAGAAGACACCCAGAAAGGAAATAGCTGTATCAAATGAGATCTCTAATCCTATTTTTTTTTTCTTTTTTGAGGAATCTCCACACTGATTTCCACAGTGGCTACACCAGTAAACACTCCCAGCAACAGTGGAGATGAGTTCTCTTCCCCTACAACACCATCCACGTTTGTTATTGGTGATTTTCTTGATGATAGCCATTTTTGGGGGTGAGATTGAATCTCAGGATTCTTTTAATTAGCATTTTTTCAATGAACAATGATATTGAACATTTTTCCATATATTTATTTTCCATTTCTGTTTTTTCGTCTGAGAAATTTCTATTTCACATGCCCATTTTTGGATTGGGTCAGTAATTTTAGGGTGTCTGATTTTTGAATTCTTTAGATATTTTACGTAGTAGTAACACTTGATACATTGTGTCAACTTGAGGAGTCTACAGGCTTGGTTAAGTGACTCAGCAGTCCTAAATCTTGGGTGCAAAGGACAAGCCCTTACCACTCTAGGAAGTTTTTCATTGTGTCAATTTAGGAACTTTAGAAAGTTGACTAAGTGACTGAGCAGGGTGCCAGGGTCCTTACTTTGTATTCATCATGAGCCTGTGCAAAAGGTGGTCACGGAGATTATGTGAGTGCTACACCACCCCTGGATAGGGGTTGCCTGCTTAAAATATAAGGGGGGAAAAGAGGCTTGTTCTCCCCCTTGTGCTCTTGCTGTTTTTGCTGTCTTCTGCTGTATTGACGTGCCGTCCTCTGTCATTCCACCCTACCTTGGAGACAGCAGATTATAGAACGAAACCTCCACAGACTGTGAGCTAAATAAACCTTTCCTACCTTAATTTTGGGCATTGGGTATTTTGTCTCAGCAATGAGAGAAAAATAGCCAAGACATCCTTTGTCTGAGGAACAAATAGCAAATGTTTCCCCCACACCTTGAGTTGTCTCTTCACTCTGTTGATGGTTTCTCTTGCTGTGCAAAAGCTTTTAAATAAGATGAGATCCCAGTTGTTGATTTTTTGTGATAGTTCCTTTGCAGTAGAGGTTTTGTTCATAAAATATTTGCCTACACCAGTGTCTCCAAGAGTTCTATCTATTTACTCTTTCAACAGACATAGTGTTTTTGTTTTAATATTAAGATCTTTGATTGACTTTGGTTTTAGTTTCATATATGGGGAAAGATATAGATCTAATTTTAATCTTCTGTATGTGGAAAGCCAGCACTATTTCTTAACATGGCTATTTTTCTTCCAGTTGATGTTTTAGGCACGTTTGTCAAAGATAAAGTGGCTAAGTATGTCCGGAGTCGTTTCTGCAACTTCTAATCTGTTCCACTGATCACTGGGTTTGGTTTTTTGTCAGTACCATGTTGTTTTTATCACAGTAACTTTGTAGTATAATTTCAAGTCTGGGATTCTGGTGTCACCTGCCTTGCCTTTGCTGCCCAGAATTGCCTTTGATATTCTGGTCTCTTCTGGTTCCAAATGAACTTCAGGATTCTTTGATCTAATTCTGTGAGATATGCTGTAGAAATTTTGATTGGAATTGTATTAAATTTGTATATCAATTTTGGAAGTACGGTAATTTTCATTATATTGGTGCTTATCACCTAAAACCAAGGGATATCTTTCCATTTACTATTATCCTCTTCAATCTCTTGTCAGCATACTTTAGTTTTCAATGTGGAAGTCTTTTACTTTGTTCATTAGACGGGTTCCTATATATTTCATGGTTTCTTTGGATGCTATTGTGAATGTTGTTTCCCTAATTTCTCTTTCAGTGATTTCATTATTTGTGTGCAGGAAGGCTATCGATTTTTGATTGTTGAATTTGTATACAGCTGTAGTGTTGCATTTGGTTATTAAATCAATAGGTCTTTTGGTGGAGTTTTTGCTGTCTTTTTAGTACAGTATCATGTCATCTGTGGAAAATGATAATTTAACTTCTTCCTTTTATTTCTTTCTCTTGTCTAATTGCTCTGGCAAAAGTTTCTATAACTATATTGATAAGAGTGGGGACAGTGGATATTCTTGTCCTGTTTCTGATTTTAGAGTGAAGCTTTCAGTTATTGGTCCATTCAGTGCAATGTTGGCTATTGGTTTGTCAGAGATGGCTTTTATTAGATTGAGATAAAGGCCATGTATTCTAATGTTCTGTAGGGTTTTCATCATAAATGGGTTTTGGATTTCTCGAACAGTTTTTCCATTGATCCTTAGGTTTGTTATTTGATCATAAAAAACATAAAATGATCATAAGTTTATTAAAACAATCATAAGTTTTTGTCATTGGCACTGGTAATACTGTGTATTACTTTTATTGATTTGTATATGTTTAAACATCTTTGCATCCCTGGAATAAATCCGACTTATTCCTGTTGTGTAATCTGGATGATTTGCTGCTCTCTGTTTGCCAGTGTGTTATTGAGGACTTTTGCATGAATATTCATTAGGGAGATCGAACTGTAGTTCTCTTTCTTAGTAGGATTCTTCTATGGTTTTGATATGATGGTAAAGCTTGCTTCCAGGGATAAACTTGGAAGTACTGCTTCCCTTTTAATTTCAGTAAACAGCTTGAGAGGTAGTGATATTAGGTCTTTTGTGAATTTCTTATAAAATTCAACGAGTCAATCAGGGCCTAAGCTTCTCTTTTTTGGTAGTTTTTAAATTACATCATCAATTTCATTGACTGATGTTGGCTTACTTAGATTTTTTACACCTTCTTGACTCAGCTTTGGTACTTCATATATATCTAGGAATCTGTCCATTTCTTCTGCATTTTCCATCTTGTTAGAATACAAGTTCTTAAAGCAGGTATAAATGATGTTCTGGACTTCTGAAGGATCAGTTGTGATTTCACCCTTTTCAATTCTAAATGCATGGATTTGAGTCTTTTTTTTTCCTCTTTTTCCTTTTTCCTTTGTTAGCTAAGGATTTGTTGGTTTTATTTAATCATTCAAAGAACCAATTCTTCTATTCATTGATATGTTGCACTGTTTTCCATTGCATTAATTTCTACTCTGATCTTTATTATTTCATCCCTTGTACAAACTTTGGGCTTGACCTGCTATTCTTTCTTCTAGAGAGTTGAAATTCAAAGTTATTGTTTATTTGAGCTCATTTTGTTTTCCTGGTATGGGTATTCGCTGCTATAAATTTCCCTCTTTTCATTCTGTCCCATAAGTTCTTATATTGTTGTACTGGCATTATCATTCAATTATAGGAACAGTCTCACTTAATCCTTAATTTCATCTTTGACCCATTGTTTTTCTGGAAGGGTGCTATTTACTTTCCATTTGTTTATGAATTTCTTGTGGTTTCTTTTGCAGTTGATTTCCAATTGCAGTATGTTCTAATAATACGCATGAAATAATTTAAATTCCTTTACGTTTACTTAAGTATGTCCTACAAGCAAGTATGCAATCTGTTTTGGAGAATGTCCCATGTGCAGCTGAGAAGAATGTGTATTCTTATGTTGTGGAGTGGAACACTCAGATATCTACTAAATCCATCTGTTCAAAAGTTTGCTTCATTTCTAATATTTCATTGTTCATTCTTTTGCCTAGTTAATCTGCCTATTTGTGACAGTGGGCACTGAGATCCCCAAATGTAATTGTATTAGTACTTACTTGATTTTGCATGTCCGTTAATGTTCATTGGGTGCACTGGTGTTTGTTGCATACTTATTTGTGATTGCTATCTCTTCCTCTTGTATTGTTCCCTTTACAAAGATACAGTGACCTTCTTTGTCTCTCTTAATCAGTTCTGGTTTGTACTCCACTTTGCAAATAGAACTTTTTCCAGGTACCTGTCACATGGAGTAGTATTTCCCATTCTTTGCCTTCCAGTCTGTGAAATTCTTTTTTAGCCAAATGTGTTTCTTGTATGAAGCATATTACTTGACCTTGCTTCTTGATTCATTCTTCCAGTCTGATTTTTTTTCTTGGATTGTTAAGTTGAAACTATAAACATTGATGGATCTAGCTGATATGTATTGACTTATCCTTGTCATTTTTTTTCTTTTCCTGCTCTTAGCTCTGTTTTTTCCCTTCTGTTTAATGCTTGTCTGGCAATTGCATCCTGTTAGGGTTCACAGAATTGTAGTTCTTATTATCTTTTCGAGAATGCCCTTCAGAATATTTTGGAGTACTGGCTTGGCATTCATGAATTTTCTCAGTTGTTCTCCATAATGGAAGTAACCTATTTCTCGATCAGTTTTGAAAGATAGTTTTGTGGGGTACATCAGTCTGGGTTGGAGGGTGTTTTCCTCCATCTTTCCTTGAATTGAGGGTTTATGTGGAGGAGTCAAGTATAATTTCAATGGGTTTTCCTCTATAGATGATTTGTTTCCTCTAACAGCTTTTAGTATTCTGTTCCTATGTTGAATTTCTGAAATCTTGACCATTATATGCCTTGCTGTAGAACTTTTTGATCATCTCTAGAGTTCTACTCACCTCACTTAACTGTATGTCAAATATTTTTTCCTCTTCAAGCAAAATTTCCTGCCATGATGTCTGTGAATCAGTTTTTTTGTGTCATTTGTGTTATCTCCTGCTTTTACACTGAATCAAGTGAATCTTATGTTATTCTTCTTTGCATTATCCAGCAGCTGCTGGGTTAATTTCATGGTCCTTTGCTATTTTTAAGAAATGTTTCCTTTTATGACCCTTGGCCTTAAGCCTGTTTTATATACCTGAGATTCTGTCCTCATAGTCATTTATTCTGCTGTGGATACTTTCAATGGAATATTTAATTTCCTGGATATGTACTTAAATTTGTTTTATGGCTTCCATCTCTTTCCTATGTTGGGAATTCACAGTTGCCATTATTTTCCCGAGCTCCTCTACTTTTTAAAACATCTCTATCAGCTTTAGATACACTAAGCATGTTTTACATTGTGCTCATCATCGCTGTATGTATCTGAGAAATTAATTCTGATTTGATTGTTTCTAAAGCCTCATTCATTTGCTTTGTTATTACCACTTTAGAGAGGCCAGGTGGGTGGCTTTCAGACGGTCTCGCATCATTGTTCTCTGGGTTTACCTTTGGTGAACTGTGTATCTGGGATTGTATCTTATTAAATGTCTTCTCTTTTTCTATTTGATCTTTAGTTTAATTCCTGGGTTGATGCTTATAAATTACCTATGATGAGTAGATTTATTTCTAGTACTTAGAACTCTTAGAAAATGACTTCTCAGAAGTGTCTCCCAGGTGCTACTGGCTTTTGGATTTTTAGTCTGTGGCAAGATGCAACCTCTCCAACTTACTGAGGATGAGAAGGTGATGTCTACTCGGCACAGCCTCTGGTTCTTTGCCACTGCCCCACAGTATTTTCTATGGTACTTAGGAAACCTCAGTCTTTATACACAGTTGTTTAGAACAGTTTTGTCATTTTGGCCAAAGTGGTGCAATCAGCAATAACAATAGCATCGAACACAGCCTAGGAAATGACAAACCGAGGTCATCCTTAATTTGTCGCCTTTGTAGTCTTATAACAAAACCTAAAACAAACGAAAAAATTGTGTGAATAAATGAGCCCTCAATATTGGAATTTTACCCTCAGGGAGAAAATTTTAAAAGAGGGAAAATATAGAAATAAAAGAAGAAAAAGCAATTAGAAACAAGGAGGGAGGGCAAAAGAGGAACACACAAATTTGGGAACTAGTGCAGAGGAAGGAGGGAAAGAGAAAAGGATGAAATAAAGGAAGAACTGAACAAAATAAAAACCCAAAATAAAACTAGAAACCACATTCACATATAAAAACATCAGTGAAGGAAAACCTGAAGAGAGAGAGAGACAGAGAATATCCACATCAAAGTATGATTCTACTGTCACTGGTAGACAATATGTAAAGACAGAGTCCAGATCTGTGTTGCTTTATCCCAGCAAGCCAGCAGTGTCTTTACAACAGGGTAGAGGGTAATCTCGGTGACTCTGAACCTTTATTTCCCCTGAAGTTCAGGCTAGTTTCTGGCCGTGAACCGTCAGCCAGACACATTCAGCCTACACCAGTCAGTACACCTTCTTTGGGCTTGAACTCAGCAGGAAGCTGGTGGATGGAAGCAGCAGTTGTTCTGAGTTCCCTGCTCATTTGGCCCCTGTGCAAGTTGTCACCCAGGCACCCAGTGCAGTCCGAGATGTCCACTGCTATGTAGCACTGCTGCATCTCTTTGTGAAGGACTCTTTGGTTTCCAGCAGTTACTGTATATCTGCAGATGTAAATTGCTCCACGCACACAGTGAGTCCCAACTCAGAGAGAAGGCACCACCCACCATTCCTTCATTGTTGAAGTTTCTCTCTTTGCTCTCCCCATGTGCTCCAATTTTCACTTCAGATCCTTTCTTGGTCCAGAGGACCCACTTCCCTTCTTCCTTTCTTCATCAATTTGGTATATTTGAGTGTGTAGAAAGCAAATCTCAGAGAGGCTATTTCTCTGCTCTTTACCACTTCACCATCTTTGAAAAACTTAATTTTAAGTTAGACATTTAGGTTTATTTTGAGAAGAAGAGACATTTTCACTATGTTGTCTGATTTATGCACTATTTAATGATATCCATACCTACTTTGAGGTAAAACAATCTGAAAGTGAATTATTGCCAATAAGAATCATTGGAATATCTGATTTAACAAATAAAAAATGATATTTTAATAGCATTTTAATTTGCATAATTATTCAAAGCCAAGTGGCATTTCTGTGCCAATAAATCCTTTTTTCCAGCTTTAGTTTTTATTTTTCAATCTTAAATTACTTCATCCCTTAAATCTTACTACATTGTCTACCAAGCCAGGTACAGTATCTAGAGATATTTGAAACATACTGTACATGTATTTACCATTGCCAAAACTTTGAAATGATGAGGGTTTCCATCCTCTCCCTCCTCTCATGATCTGTCCTTGGTCCCCTTCCTCTTTTTTTCCTTTTTGTATACATTTGCAGTCTGCTAATATAGTCATTATCTGCTCTCTCATAGTTATACATCATAATACTTGAAAAATTCCTGAACTCTCTCTGGAATGCAGTCAGCATAGAAACCTTGAGCATTTATAGATTGATATAACTTCATCATTATTGCTAAACTATTCCTGTTTGCACACTACAGAGAGCACTAGGTCCTTGTTCTGCATTAAAGTATCACTTTAACTGCAATGATGTGCAGCGGGGCACTTACCTTAAAAGATCTAAATTCTAATTTCTGGCTTTTAAGGCATTAGGCAGTGCTTGCCCTGTTGTTAGATACTTAAAAGATCAGCGCTTCACTTTCCATACCCATCAAATGAGATTTCCCATCTTATCTGCATCATGAGAACTGTATATATGAACATGTTGAGAAATTGAGCAAAGTGCCCACATGAATTGGTAGGAACCATCTTGCAAGTATAGTAAAGCATGGAGTTCTTTTGTCTTTAAATCTTTCTTACAACCTAGATAATCATTTGAAGGCAAAAATCTAATTCCATTATCTTTTCACTAGAAGTTTTATGCTATTTTCAGTTGCAAGAAATTTTGTCAAAGACCAAAACATATGGTCAAACATGTCAAAGGCAATGCATATATTTAACTTTAACCACATGTATTTACAGGATACAAGCAATACATCATTTTATAAGAATAAAATTAAAGAAGCCACTATTTTACTAATGAAGTTATCACATCTGTGTCAATCTTGCAATTTATTTGAGTGCACTACAAGTACTCTTTGAGTTCTATTTCCTTTATGTACATTTGGATTAACAATACAGAAGAATCTTAAACTTTAGCCATTAGTTTTATTCTAAGAACTTCTGACATTTTAAATTTCAACACTAATAATTAAGACCCTTGATTTATACCAGAAGCTAAAAGCTGATAGGCTCCAGCAAACAGTGACACCTTTCAATAGTTGTACACTCCAGTGGGTACTAATTTTCCAACCCAGTACCTGAAGATGACATTTTGATAAATTTGTAAAGGACTTTCAGAACTGTTTATTAATTCAGAATATGAAGAAGTAGGCTTCATTAAAGACATTTTAGTCCAAAAATAACTTCATACATCTTGTCCCTTTTTTTACTTTTAAATAGAGCTAACTTACAGTTTTTGAAAAAATACCAATAACTCATAATTAACAAATGACTCACATCTATTTCTCATTTCATAGCATGCAAAAGCACTGCATTTTTATTTTGAGTTCAAACTATTTTTCCAACAAAATATGCAGCCATGATGTTTCAAAATCCCGCTGTAAATAAATGAGAAACAGACCACATTTTCATCCTTACCCTAAGTTACAATACGACTTTTTCATATCCATTTGATAAGTAATACCGATAATCATGTGAAGACGTTAAGTATGTGCAACACCCTGCATGCTCACAATTAAGATCATAATTTTCAAACTGCATAGAAACTAAGATCTAAGACACAAAACTTTCTATTTATATTTGTTTTTGTACTTGAGGTAAGAGTAGTTAAACCTAGGGTTTCACATGAGTTTTCTTCTATTGAGCTATATCCCCATCCTTTTAAATTTTCTTAAAATAATGTTTGAAATGAGATCTTTTTATTTGTTTTGTTTAGCTGTCTTTTTCTTCTCTCTGTGTCTCTCTCTCTCTCTCCCTCTCTCTCTCTCTCTCTCTCTCTCTCTCTCTCTCTCTCTCTCTCTGTATTTATCAGTTACGCACTAGAATTTGGGTCACTTGAGGTCAGTGTGACTTCGTTTATTTATATTTGAGTCCAAAGCACTCTACTACTGAGCCACAACCTCAGCTCCTTTGTTTTGAGTGAGGGTCTCACTAAGTTGCCCAACCTTGTCTTCAGCTCACTGTCCTCTAGTCTCACACTATATGTTAGTTCCTGGTTAAATGGGATTACAGATTTATACCACTGCCTCTGGGTCAAGGCTTTCAACTAATTTAATAAATCAGCTAATGCTTCTCATCTAGCTCATTTCTCCTTATACAGTAAAATCTATGAGCCAGTTTTGAAAACAATCCATTATCTTTAGTACCATTATAAGCCAATACTATTTTATATATTAAATTCTGGACATTTATGTGATGTATATTAGTTACACATTTTTAATTTGCTCATAAACCATACTTTATATTTTGATTTTCAATACCTTTCACCACTTGAGAGTCGTACCCTGCTTTATTCAAGAATGTACATAGAAGTTCCACATACCAGTCCACAAAAGTCCATGGAGGTGACATATACCATCTCAGACTTGCCTAACACTTGAATGGTATGTGTTTAATTAGCACCAATGAGCAGACTTAGTCTTATTACAAAACATGTTGTAACTAAACATAGTTAAGAATTTTCCTATGTAATGGTGAAGAACTACAGTGTTGGAGTACACCTAGACAGGACCACTTAACAATGAAGTCAGATAGAACGATTTTATAGGTTAAATTGTATACCTGAAAATTTGCATGTTGAAGTCCTAATTCCAAGTACTTCACAATGTTACCTGATTCTAAAATAGGTATGTTGCAGACATAATTAATTAAATTAGGATGAGATTGTGTTGGAAGTAGTGTTGGTCTCCTAACAAAGTGACTGGCATCTTTATTTAAAAAAATACAGCCATCTTAAGGGACATTTGCATACACAGGTAAAAATATTACGAAAAGGTTGGAATTCTGTTATAACAAATGAAGAATCCACCAAAAATTAGAAGAGAGATCTGGAACAGATTCTTTCCTAAGGCTTCAAGAGAGAGCATGGTCTGGCTATCATTTTAATTTCAAGGCTTTGGCCTCCAGAATTGTGAGGCAGTAAATTTCTGCTGTTCTAAGCCACTTAGTTTGTAGTACTTTTTTAACAGCAGCCCTAGAAAGCTAGAATAAATGCTTATACCACATAATCC
Source organism: Dinomys branickii (assembly GCA_004027595.1). NCBI lineage: Eukaryota > Metazoa > Chordata > Mammalia > Rodentia > Dinomyidae > Dinomys > Dinomys branickii. The sequence continues at coordinate 55,663 of PVLD010003076.1, forward strand.
TGTATACACCTAAAAATTGAAATACCTTCCTAAACTCAGAGTGTCTCAACTTTCTTCATGTCATTCTTAAAATTGCCACAAGTTGTACAGCCTTACATGAAAAACACGTAATGGGAAATCCAGGATGGGAATATCTATCTGCTCCTTTGCATTTTATCAGGATTGCTTTGGCTATTCTGGGCTTTTTGGAGTTCATATAAATTTCATGAATTTTACTTCTAGTTTTTTGAAGAAAATTATTCATATTTTGATAAGAATGGAATTAAATCTATTATTTTTGTAAAGATGCTCATTTTGGTGATATTGGTTCTGCCTATACAGGAGCAAGGAACATCTATTTTTTAATGTCTTCTTCAATCTCTTCAGAGTAGAAGTGTTTTCATTACAGAGATCTTTCACTTGCTTGTTTAGATTGATTCTTAGGTATTTAATTTTTGAAGCTACTGTGAATTGTTTTTCTGATTCCTGATTTCACAGCAGGTTTACTACTGGTGTAGAGGAATGTTATTGATTTTGTGTGTTTATTTTGTATCCTGCCACTTCACTGAATTTGTTTATTAGTGCTAAGTATTTTCTGGGTCATATCATCTACAGATAAAGTTTGACTCCTTCCTTTCTAATTCACATCCCTTTTATTTCTTTTTCTTGCATGATTGCTCTGACTTCAGTTTTGAGTGGTGAGAATTGACACCTTTGTCTCATTTCTGACTTTAGACAGGAATGTTTTCAGTTTTTCCAATTCAGTATGATGTTAGCAGTGGGTTTGTCACAAATGATTTTCATCATTTTAAGGAAGGATCCTTTTGTATCTATTTTTACCAGAGCTTTTACCATGAGTAGATGTTGGGTTTTGTCCAAGGCTTTTGCCAAACCTATTGAGATGATCATGTGATTTTTGTCCTTATTTCTGTTGATCTAGTGTATTAGGTTTGTTTTATATACATTGTAAAATCTTGCACCTCTGGGGTAAATCCAACATAAGCATGATGTATAACCTTTTGAATTATTTGTTGTAATCTCTTTTCAAGTATCCTATTGAGAACTTTTGTATCTACAATATTGGCATGCAGTTTTCTTTTTGTATTGATCCCTTTGGAATTTTGGTATCAGGATATGGCTGGGTTGATGGAATAAATTTTGCAGTGTTCTTTCCTTTACATTGCATCAAAGAGATTGAGGAGAACTAACATTACTTCTTCGAGAACCTATACCATCGAAAACAGCATGGTACTGGCACAAGAACAGACACGTAGCCCAACAGAATGGAATAGAAGACACAGAAACAACTCCATGACCTTTAAAATCTGATGTTTAACAAAGAAACTAAACACCTATACTAGCAAAAAGAGTCCTTTTAACAAGTGGTGCTGAAGAAACTGGTTATCAAAGTGTGAAAGAATGAAAGTATAACCACGTCTGCCACCCTGAAATAAGAACAAATCAAAATGGACCAAAGGTCCTGACATAAAAGGAGAAACAATGAAACAATTGAAAGACAAAATAGGGAAAAGCCTTGAAATCACGAGTACAGGCAAATATTTTCTGAACAAAACTCCAATAGCAAGAGAAATATACAAAACCCCCCAACAAATTGGATTATATTAATTTTAGAAGTTTCTACCCAGCAAAAGAAGCAAACATTGGTGAAGAAATAACTTATGGAATGAGAAAAAAATTGCCAACTACTCTTCTGAGAGATTACTAAAATCTAAAATATATAAAGAACTCCAAATTATCAGACCCCCTCAAAAAAAAAACAAGCCAAAAACAGGCAAAAGACCAAAGCAAGAATAGTCATTTCTCAAAAAAGTATAAATGGCTAAAAATCACATACTTAAAAATGTTCATCTTCCTTAGCCATTAAAGAAATGCGAATTAAAAGAACTCTGACACTCTAGCTTACTCCAGTAAAAATGGCTATCTATCATAAAGAAAACAAGGAAAGAACAACTAGGATGGGAGAAAGGAGAAAAAGAAGGGAAAATATGTATCATATATGTATCTATATACATCATATATATTATGTATGTGTGTGTGTGTGTATATATATACACACACACACACACACACACACACACACATAAGGTAGCTAGGATAATTATACCACTAAGTTCTAGTGATTTATTGAAAGGAACAGTTAATGTTTAATTGTTTGATCGATCTTGCATTCTTATATCTGGCAATCCGATCAACTTTGTTGAAGATAATATGTAATATAACAACCATTATTAATTTCCATCATCATTTTGAAATTCTGTATTGTTTTTATTTTTTTGTTGTTGTTTTATTTTTCTCTTTGTTGCTGTTACTTTGTTTTTGTTTTTCCTCTTTAAAATTAAAAAAAGAAAACAAAAAATGCTGGTGAGATGTGAGGGCAAAGGAGCGCTCTGCATTGTTAGTTGGACTGTAATCTAGTACAACCTCTTTGGAAATCAGTTTGGAGATTATTCATAAAACCGACAGTGTGAATTCCATCTGACTGAATTATACCTCCCCTGTGTATCTTCCCAAAGAGCTAAAGCTACAACACTATAGTGAGACTTGCATACCCATATTTATCGCAATGCAATTCACAATAATTAAACTACAGAAACCACCTAGAAGTCCAGCAACAGATAAATAGACAGATAAATAGATAAAAAAACAGGGATATATATACACAATGGGTATTTTTCAACTACAAAGAGGTAAATTTGAGTCATTAGTTAGAAAATGGATGTATTTTAAGGCCATGATACTGAATGAAATGTCAGGCACAAAAAACTCAATATCACAAGTTTTCTTATTTAAAAAACTAAAAAATATAAACAAGTGTTCAAAATAAAGGAGCTGGAAGAAGACAGTGAGGTAGACTTTTGAAGCGGGGAGAGGACACAAGTAAGGGAAGTGAAGGCAGAGTGGGAGGAATAAGTAATATATATTAATAAATGTATACAGTAATTATTATGTATCAGAACACACTGTAAAAGGGAAATATTTTTAAAATAGGGAAAATTCTACATAGAACATAGTCCTATTAGTCTTCTGTTCAACTCCTAGTTATGCCTTCCCAAAGTCATCAGGAAAAGTTGAACACTATACAAATATAATAAGGACAAAATTACCGTTTATAATAATCTATATACAAACACTTGCCAGTTTGCTTTGATATATCAGTAGTCTCATATTAAAGGTAAAACCAGTGAGACTTAATGAGAAATTAGATCATCTTTGGGAACACCCTAGACAAAGATGAAGCTATGATTTCACCCAGAAGTTTATATTCCTTGAGAACACCCATAATTCCATGTGAAAATAAGTCCCTCCCAGATGCGGCCTGTTTGTGTTGTACTTCTGTGTCATTTAATCAGCCTTCCCCACTCTCCTATTAACCTAAAATGCACTGATTTTCAACTATGAAGCTTTTAGTGTAAGCGTTTAGCCCACTTCCCATTTCATATCTGCTAGCATCTGGTTTGTTTCTTCTTTCTTTTTGACCTTGGGAAGCCCAACCTATTTTTTAATATTAAAGACCTAACAACCTTGTTTCTATCCATGAAATTTAGTTATATTTTTCATGATGAAAATTTGATTACTGGGAAGTCACTGAATACATGAGAATCTAAATAAGAACATAATCGGAGAACTTAGACAATCCTACATAAGTCTATTTCTTTCTTTTACACTGTAAGTTTCTTAAGGAAACCACATTGTATCCTTATGCCTACAATATACAAGTATTTGTGGATTACATAAATGAACAAATGAATAAATGATATATAACACATTACTATGTTAGGAAGTTTTATGTGTTCCCAGTTTATTGTTATTACAAACCATGCTGCAACATTTATGGAATTCATTGGAATTTACATAAGTGTATGGAAAAAATGTTGAATTTTAAAGCTGTTTCTTTGAATTTATGGCATATTGTTTGTAGTTAAAACGAATTGAATATGTGGGTTAACAAAGACAGATCTAAAAATCGTAATGTTAATAGATGGGTAAAAGTAAGTCAAAAGTACTCTTGCAGTTGGCTTTGGTTTAGATAAATATTCAAATGCGTATTTCATAACATTCATGGTTATATATGTACGAATACATATAACTAAAAATCCATGTGAATGAGAAACACCAAAGTCTTGGAGATGAAAGGAAAATGAAAGCAGAAGAAGGGAACAAAATAACCAAATTAATAAAGCATGTAAAATAAGAAATCTAAAGTTAAACTGCCACTTACAACCATCTATTTTACTGGATTGGGGAGAGCATATATTTCTGGGTTTTTTGTTGTTTTCTGCATATTCTACTTTTAGAAGTATTATATAATTAAAAATGAAAACAAATCATTTAAAAGTATGGAATCCCCTTGGAAAGAAAAAGTAGGATAGAAAAACTATCAGGCAGGCATCACAGCATTGAGTCCTGCAGAGAAGAGTCATCTAGGGCACTAAGATGAACGGGCAAACCTTGAGGAGGAACAGGATATTTGCATGTCTCAAAATATCTTGCCCATTATACTTACTAATTATGTAGGGATATGTGGAGAAACCTGTGGAGAAACTTTACTGTGGAGAAACCTGGTTATGCTCCAACTTGGCCGTGTGAACAGACATATGAGCTAAAAACCCTAGATACAATGCACTGTGAAGAATATGGTGTGATTTCTCTCACATTCTTGCCAAAAACGTGTAACCCTATTCAAATCAAAAGAAAACAACAGACAATTCCAAATCGAGGAATTTTCAAAAAAAATGTATTCTTCAAAAGTGTCAAAATCAAGAAAGACAAGGAAAGATTAAGGAACTGTCACATACCGGAAGAGTCTCAGGAATGAAAGCAATCATATACAACATGGAAACCTACACAGGATACTGTTATGGGGAAGGATGTTGCAAGAAAAAATGCTAAAAATCAATTAAGGTTTGCAGTGTAGAAAATAGTAGCAAACCAGTGTAATTTTCTGATGTTGATAATTGAACACTAGTTATGCTTGACACTAATAATTAGAGAAAATTGTGTGGGGAAAGATGAACTCACCTGTATTACTTTTTCAAATTTTTGTAAGTATAAATTAGATTTAAATTTGTTAAAACTTAAGGGTACCCAATGGTGGATCTCACAATTTTGCCTATAAAACTATCTTAAGGAAATAATTACAAAATCTTACAAAGCTGTATTTGTGTGTGTGTGCATTCAGTATAGCAAAGTTTGAAAATTTGAATTAGAAATAAACTAAATGTTCACCAAATAAATTCTGTTACATGCACACAAAACCACATATGGCCAGGAAAATTATGATAGTCCTTTAAATGTAGTGACATACATTAATGTTGATAGTTACTGTTGTGTAAAACAGCAAAATAAAAGACGTATAAATGCAACCTAATTACTATTTTATGCATATGTATGTGCTCATAATTCTTATAATTTAAGTTCAAAAGTTTCCTCTTTCTGATTTCATGCAAAGGAATACATCTTAAAGAAAAAAGTGATAAAGTATTAACATTTGCTTTTATATGAGTTAGGATAATGAGGACTCTGTTTGCTAAACTATATTTTCCATAGCTCTGATAGTGCAATTAAAATGATGTTATTTTAAGATGTCTTGCTATGGGTATCATAAAAATCAAACTATCACAAATAAAACTTTTCATCTTTATTGTCATTTTATTTAGTATTCACTCAAATGATTTTTTTTATTTGTTACTAGAGTGTTCACCCTCAGGACAGCAATGAATATATGACACATTCAAGAAGAACTGGCTTCACTTTCAAAGAAAGAGAATGTTATCAAGAAAGTCCCTGTTAGGAATGATTGTTCGGTTAATCACATTTCTGTGCAGAAGATATCCTTAATGTCTGACCACCTCTGATTAAAAGAGATTGTAGTCACAGCACCATATAGTGAATTTGACTCTGGCTTGGACTACACAGTGAGTTCCTTTCTCAAAATACACAAAGAAAACAATTAAAATGTATCAACAATCATTATTAGAGGTGGAAGTGGCATGTGGAGGTGTACAACTACAACTCTATAATATACTTCCGAGGAGCTCAAACTTATATTAATACGTGTATGTATATATTAGGTGTGTTTATATTTAGTACAGAAATATGTTATTAATTATGTGGATGTCAGACCTCAATGTTTTGTGAGTATGAATAGTTTATATTTGTGTATGTGTGTATGTATATATGCAACAACCACAACAACTATGATATTACTTATCCAGAATTTAAAGTCAAGAGATATTTAAGAGACAATTTAAAGCTAGCACTTCATTTCCAGGAGTGATGCTTTTCTGATTTTATCACAATTGTATCCTCAATCAGACAACATGCACACACACATGTGTGTGTGTGCGCACACACACACACACACACACACACACACACATATTATGGTAAACTATGAATTTACCCATTAGGCACCCAAGGATACAGTTAAAGAGCCATTCTCTGCTTTTCAAGTGTTGAGGAAAAGAAGGCAGGAATATGAACAGTAGACCTTGGGCAGGATTTCTTGTGAGCACCCATGAAAGGACTATCAATCATGAATCCAAAGGCATAATTACTTACACTCGCTCCTTATAGTAAGGAAATAATTTGCCAAGTGGATTTTTTCATTAGTTTAAAATTTTTCAACCATAGTTTTTTTTCCTTTAGACATTAAGAAATGCACACAGCAACATAATAGATATCTTCATGTTGAAATATACATACTTTTAATTTTCTTATGTTGTCCTAGACAATTATTTCTGAACACACAACCAAAATATATTCTTTGGTATTGTCATTCAAGTAGATTGAAGTTAGACACTGTTTACACTTGTTAGAGTCTGTCAATTACATGAACCGTGTCACTTCTGTAGAAATATAGTCATGTGTTTATGTAACATTGATCTTCAAAATATTTAAATGCTTTGACGGGTGTGCTGTTCTGCCACCTTTATTTGACAAACACAGGAAGAGATCTTTCTTGTATGCTTAGATACTGGAATTTATTTAATAAATAGATCTCATAAGAATCAGCTATGTGCCATTTATTAATATTGGATAGCTGACCACCACAGAAATATGAAAGCCATTACCCTTATCACTGAAGAATTTATTAAGCAGTGGCTTAAAAATGTTTAAGTAAAAACACATATAAATGTCAAAGTGATTTGTAAAGTATTTAAGTAAAAACACATAACATACCTACTAACAATGCAAGAAATATGATTTAGAGGGAAGACAATTAAACTTGGTTTCATGTCTGAATTTGAGCTTAGTGGTTTGACCTAGTAAGTGAATGACCTTGACCTCTCAGGAGCTCAGCATCCCTATTTATGACAAATGTGTAATTCAGTTCCAGTCTCCCCGCATGGATGCACTGAAGATTCCATGGGAACATGTGTGAAGAATCGCAAGAGCACTTTACCCATAAGGTAATCAGTGAACGGACACTTCCTCTCCCTTTGCCCTACAATTATTGCAGAAGGAATGATCTTAGTGAAAGGAGGAAATAAAGAATATTTTCTGTTCTACATAAATGTACTGGGTTTTCAGAGAACCCTTGAAATTTTTCATGAGTTCACTCTTGGTCTAACTGGGAACATGGGCCTTAAAATATATTGATAAAGACTTTGTGTATTTTTGCTTTTCCAAAAAGGTGTGGATTTTTATTCAGAAAATACCATTCTTTTAGCTAAGATATATACATAATTCAATAGGGAGTCCTATTGTTTCATTTTGTGGTGAAGTACATTTTTTAACAATTCATATTGTTTTGGCATTGAAATAAATTACAGTGCTGAAGAGACCAGAATAAATATAATGAGAGCATAGCTCATGCTGAATACTCCTCCATCTCCCAACCGTTTGCTGAAAGGGAAAAACACCTAAGAAGCACTTCGTGATTCTTTCAAACAATGCCCTCCTACTCATCAGGCAGGATTCCTTGGGGAAAAGCCTGCTCAAATGGAAAAATAATAACAGATTCATGGTTTTAAACATAATTTCCAAGGAGATTGGCTTTCAGATGTCTATGAATTTTTTGCTCTATTCGTGATCATTTTTTTATTATTGACCCTTCCTGAACTTTTGAGTGCAGAAAATAAGAGATGTTTAGAAATGGGGCATGTTGAAAATTATTCCAAGCTGAGCTTCCAAGACATTTCCAGTCAACTTTCAACTGTTTTTTCTGATTCATTTGTGGGTGGCTTTAATATCTTTAGGAGCTTCTCTTGTTCAGCATAGTTCTTTACAGTTTCTTTCCAGTGCTATTTATTATTTTGGCACCTTCTCCTATATCTGCAAGTGCTTTCTTTTCTACAGCATATAAAATTTGTTTTTTCTATATTTTAAATGGCAAAAAGTTCTTACAAAGTTGATTTTGTCCTATTTTCTACTTGGTTCAACAGAAGCATATCTCAATATTTCTTTCCTGCTATAAAACCTTAAAGAAATTCAACAACTTCGTGCAAAGAAAACTTTGATCCATGGGAGTTTTAGTAAATCATTTAACAAAATCAAACTATCATTGTTGAACCAAACTTTGGCACAGGTCTGTTTTAAATAGCTTCCATTAATAAGTACTTAATTTTCTTTTCAGTATTATAAGAGTGAAAGGAAAGTATGAACAACTTTTCAGTTGAAAGAAGTAATAGTCAGTAAAAGAGAAGAAAGGTCATATGACACTCAGATAACAAAGTCAGGGTATAAACTGGTTCTCGCCTACTTGAGAGTCCATGCTCTTAACAATCATTCCACTGACTTACAAATATTTCTCCACAAAAACCGAGAATAAGTACTAACAACTAAGTATTATTTGGTGTTCTTTAAATACTTAATACTGGGATTTTATCTTTTTCTACAATGTGATTTATAATATTTACAAGCAAAATAGGTCTCCTAGACTATTTTCTCTCTGAAACAGATGTTTATTTTATTGTATCTCTCTAAAACGGATGTTTATTTTAATGTATCTATCTCTGTCCGTCTCACTATGCCTCTTTCTGTTTGTTGGAGACATTTTAAGCAAGAGAGCTCTTCTTTGTTGAGGGTATGTGTCAGCCCTGTGAATTGTAAGATGCAATGCAGCAGTTCGGGCTTATACTTATTAGATGCCAGTAGTATAGACCAATTTTTAACAATCAAACATGTTTCCAGACATTCCCAATATCTGTAGCTGGAAACCACTAATTGAGTAAGGGAAATTTATGCAGTTACACAAAAATGCCTAAAAATTGTCCAGTTCACCTTGGAGAATCTAACATGGTACTTCATAAGGAATAAGTCAAGAGACGGTAGAATGTAGCCACCTTGGGTGGAAAAAAACCTAGATACTCATAAGGATAAACCAACCTTGATTTGCACAGATTATTAAAAACTTTAATGTATTTTATATTTAACAGAGTGGGATGAGCAGGACTTAGGATATTATTACTGAAAGACCTAAATTATACAACCTCTTTTATGGTATATGGGAAAACAAGGATAAGCTACCTTGGTGAAAGTTAAAATTTTGCAACAGTATTAATAATGTAACAAATTTTCCTGGAAAGAAATCGTCTGAGTTTGGTTAATGTTCCTTTCTTACGTATTAAGTTTAGGGCTCCATAAATAACCTCCCAAGGTGTATTTGACAACGGGGTAGACAGCTGATATCTCTATATTTTGAGAACTCATAATGTGCTTGTTATCAAGAATGTAAGTGAGTTGAAGGATGGAGGGAAGGACAACTTGATTTTCCTTCAGTGGAAGAATCACTGAATTATAAGCCATACAATCAAGAGCAAAACAAAAAAGGAATTTGTTACATATGAACATTTGATGAACCTTGTCATTTCAGTTCTGACAGGAAAATGCCTCCAGCAATCAACCCACAGAAATTTAATTAATAAAAAGCAATGGTTGTGTGATTAACTAGAATCCCAAATGCTGCTGCAAGCACTGCTTCATGTTCCACAAATAGATCACTTCTCTTACTAAATATATTGGTAAACTGCTCTTTTAATCAATGAAATGGTATTCTAATGACTTTCAGTAAGTGGGCAAAAATGCTGTATTACGCTATCTACTTAATGACTCTGAATAATTTATGACCATGCATTGCAGCTGCACTAAATGTTAGCTTAAGTCAAGCCACCAAGGAAATACACTTTGGTTTTATGAAACAGTCCTAGCAACACCCAAGTTACCATTTGATAAAAGAAGCATCCTTTGTCTTTAAGTGCCAGAAAACTAAATTCAGTATTCTACCCCTCCCACCCTTGCTAATCACTGTATGGTGTAACAACAAGGTATCTATTACTGCCTAGTTTGGAAAGATATTCACCTAATGATGAGAACTTTGCATTGACCTCAGATATATGTAGTTACAGCTACATGTTCCCATATATAACCCATGTAATGTTAGGCAAGGCTCTCATATTTTCTGATTTCAAGTTATCCATTTAGAAAGTATAGATAATACTATTCCTCTTTTATTAGGGTATACAGTACTAAAACTTTAAATAAGTACAAAGTATTATAATTATCAGAGAATCATCAACTGAACTCATTCTCTCTTGGAATTCTAAGGTAACCCCAAATTTTTTCAACTCATCAGAGTATTTTCCATCAATACAATCTTATTCATCTCCGTATCTCCTTAATTAGTTTATGTGCTACCATTTCTATTGCTCCAGCCATGAGTAAAAGACATAAACATTCTCCAGGGGACTGGTTTTTTTTTTTTTTTTTTTTTTTTTGGCGGTACTGGGGATTAGAACTCAGGAGCCTGCGCTTGCTAGGCAGGCGCTTGTTCCACTGAGCTATATCCCCAGCCCCTCCAGGGGACTGTTGTGACATTCACTTCACTGAGCTTTACTCACACACACTTGTTTTCTGGACTTTCAATAATGTTGTGAGTGTGTGCACACTTTTTCGTTTTACAGATAAAGGAACTGGGAAAGATCATTAATACATGAAGAGTAAGTGGCTGAGTCTGAAGCTGAACTAAGTTTTTAATCGGCACACCATGATACGTCCCATTCTAATGTGGAGAGAACAAGTTAAGGACATCACTATAATATGAGCTTGTGCTCTCTCATCAAAAAGACTTCAGAATGGAGAACATGTATTTGTGCCTTCTGTCTTCGTTTCATACTAGTAGTAAGATTTGTGCTATTTAACAGGGTCTTAAGCAGGAAATCATACATTAAAGCAGTGTTTGTCCCATGTAAATTTTTGGGTTTTCCTCCTGGCTGTAAAGGTAAATTAAAATATAAAACATATTCCAAAGTTCACTCAAAATGACCTGTTCATATTCACTGACTATAATTCTTTTGATCTTCTATTAACCAAGCAATTTAGTGTTTTCAAATAACTTTTTAGAAGTTAAAATAATGAAAATATGTTCAGAAAATTATAACAATATTTGAAGGTTGAAGGACATGAATTTTAATACATATATCCAGAAAATGTATTTAATAGACTCCTGAGTATATTTTTGTAAACTTGGAAAGACTATTAAGGGGATAATTGGTCTGGTGTGACATTCTGTCTTTCTTTGATAATGAACTTCCCCTGCGCAGTAGCTATGATAACTACAACAAGAGGTCCACGGGTATCAATGGACTTTAATGAGTAAATCACTGCACGACACAAACTATTTTCATTCCCTCTAGATGCCTTAACTGTATGGGAAAGATAAAGTTGTATTTAGCTTGGGGCTGACGTACTGGAGTATAATTCACCTGCCTCCACTGTGTATGTCATGGAGGTTTCTGTACAACAGCAAGAATAATCACTCATTTTGCTAGAACATGTATCATATTTTCTCTTGCTCTGTCCTTAGGAAGGAGACCTACACAACCCACAAGAACATAGGCAGCAGAATCCTGTTTATCTATCAATAAAAGTCATCAATTAAGCATATTTAGAATAAAATATACATGAATTTCAAACATCAAACTAACCCTGTAAGACAGATACTGGGGTGGAGAATCATAGTGAATTGGAATTTTGAAAAAATAATCACAAACATTTAACTTCTAATTCAACATGAACACAATCATCCAAATGATGAAAACTGTGAAGAAATCCCACTCCAAAAGGTACACCAAAGCTCAGAGAGTCATAAATGAACAAAATAAGGCACACATCAAGATTTGAAGCTAGCAATACTATAACATTTAGGAATAAGAGATCAAGGCGTCACAGTGTCCCTTTTATATGATAAACCCAATATGTTATCTGATAAAGTAGACCCTGTGGCCGAAAACTATTTTTTAAACTGCTGCTCTGGAAATTCCTAAGTGCTACATGATCCTGGTCTTACTTATTTCCTTTTTAAATGACTCCCACATGGTTAATATTTCTGACATACACTTGTACACTAGGTAGATGGTTATGGCGTGCAGTGATTGTCATTTCAGCTGTAACGAAGAGTTGGTAACTCAGCAAAAAGAGAACAACAAATAGAACAGTCTAAGAAATCGCTACTTGCTCATCTGAAAAATCTATGATAGAATGGTCCTTTCTTTATTCACTTTAATACTTTATTACTATTGAATATTACACACATGCATGTATCTGAATTTGGTGGTCATTTAAATTCTTAAAACTCTTTATGTCCCTGTTTTATTTTTATTGGATATTTTATTATTGCTTGGATTTTCTATTGCTCACAATAATGTTAATGCCACACTATGATTCTTTGATCAAGCAAAATTGGAGGCAACGGAAAATAATGCCCTCATTGACCAAGCAAGGTGACCCTGAGCATCAAGTTCCTGGAGATCTCCTTCACCATCGGAGACACGAGGGCTGCAATGTACGCCATTGGGAGATGTTTCCCTCTTTTAATAACTCTTATTTTACAAAGCAGTTTATAGACATGTTTAGGATGAACGGTCATTCCATGCCTGTATATAAACCATACGGAGACAGTATTCTATGAATATATAGATTACAATGAATATTATAAACTGCAAAAAGATAACTTACTGTAGTGGATTATTTGAGCTCCTATCTAGAGACCACTTTTGTATTGCACTGGACACGGAATCAGGCCTGCCTGCCCCCGAGACAGATGGTTGAGAAAGACTAAGAAAGTCTTCACTTAACAGTGCTTTTAGCTCTCATCCAGCACAAAGTAGCAACAGAGCATTATTTTCTTCACCCTGACTGACTTCCAAGCTCCTGAAGAGCCTGTGCCAATGAAAGCAGCACTGAGAGGTCATCTAAAGGACAGGAAGCACACACTATTTCCAAAATAAGGTCGTAATTGTCAAAATGCTTCAGTGTACAGATTATTGGTAGAATTACTTTACAAAGGGACAAATTCTGACAATCATCCTCATGTGTGACTATCGTCCATCCCATAATAGGATGTAGATTGCTTTTCTCTTTTCTCACCTGTTCCAAAGCCTCTTTCCTATAAAGGAATGAATGGAGTTATACCCAATAACAAGCCAACAAAAGAATAAATGATGTTGCCATAGCTTCATGATCTCACACCTGGTAGTAACCAGCCCAAGGAAAATGAGAGGCAGGATCAATGTCTGCAAATGTTTCCTGATGGCTAATTGTTATATTATGTGGTATATTAGACATATAGTACAGATATATACAGCCACAACATCTACTCACAATACACACTGTCACCATGTCTTTTGAGCTGTCCATGGATTTACAAATGTGCCATTATTCCTTTATTGCCCAGATTTTATTTGGAGGGTCACTGAATCCTAACATTTTCCAAGTCCACTTACTGCATTTTGATGTCTCCATGTACTTACACACTTGGGTTAATCACTCCCATAGTACAATCAGGCAGATATCTGCTGTCAGATTGATCAACTTTTTATAAAATTAAATGAAGTTTTGAGAAAACTGTGGAGAGGACATCACTGACAAAGATCACCATCCAGTGTTTCACTAAGTGAATAATTACTCATGGCTTCCTCTCTCAAAGGTGCTTTACCTTTGTTTATACATTGTTATTGATTATGGAGAGACAGGGACTTGGGAGTGCACTGTATGATTTTGCTGTTTTAAACTGAAGATTAAAAGAACTTACCATATTTTAAAAAATTCTATAACAATAATGTGAATCCAGGTTTAGGTAATTATTTTTAAACAGAAGCACTTACATTTTAGACGAATAGCTTCAAAACACAAGTTTTGATTAGCAGACCTTCCTATAGGCTAATATCTCTTACAATGATAGCAAGAAAATTTAGAAAGAGGAAAAAAATCTCACGATAACAAAAGAAGGTAAAACAGACAATAGAACTATTTTTTTCAAGGTAGAACACAGAAGGACAAGCAGAAAGGTACTTGCATAAGAGAATGGATTCCTGTACATGCAATAAAATGGTTACAAGCCAGCCCTATTTGAAATGTAGGCATCTAAATGCCCTAAAAATGGGCAACAGAAGTCGCTGAAAGAGTGAATATAAAAACTCAAAAGCTAGGAAGAGTGCTTGGAGATACAGCTGAGACATAAGGGCCTCCAAATTTCTTCAGATGCTCCCGTTTCCCTCAGGTATCACAGAAGGAAGAATGTAGGAGTGAATCTCACAGTGAGAGCCCAGGGCTTCTATAACATTCAGCAACCAACTGGAGTTCCATTATGAAGCTACATATTTTAATGCGAACTGACTCATAGTTTTATTTCGTGGTTTTCAAAGCATGTGCATACCTACTGTGTAGTATAAGCTTCACAATAACTCTCTAGTGAGTAAAACAAAACAATTTGCTCTATTTTTAGATAAGGAAGAAACTGATTGACACTATTAAGTTATCTATTGTTAAGTCTTCAATAGTGGTTCAAAGTCTTCAAAATTCACATTACCTCTAACTTAAGTTGCCCTTTGAGTCCTTTGACTAGGTCTACTCTCCCCAGTAAGTTATTTTCCAGCTTGGGTATTCATAATAATCCTTTAGGAGTGTGACTAAAATGGCCCTGTCTGAAAGATTCTAAATGAACTGAGACTAGGGTGAAGTCCTGGAGCATGTATTTTGACAAATTATTCAGGTGACTCTAAGACACATTGCAGGAGATCATTTTGCACTGTATTTCATTAAATAATCTCTATTACCAGTAGCAGAAGGCAACATAACCAGACTAAATTAACTAAGTCTCAGCAAAAATGAAAACAATAAGCCAAAATCAAAAAACAGCCTGCAGTTTCACCAGGAACTCTGCCTTTCACATTGACAAAAACTGGGCGGGGAGGCAGCAAATATCTTTATAGTTTTTGAAAATGCTCAGTAAAGGACATTCTCCCTTAGTAGATAGGAAACACCAAAAAGTACTTTTCAAAATTTAAGAAAATTGTCATTGGCTCTAAATAACTTGGACTACATCTTATAATGAGTATTCGTATTTATCTTCAATATTAGGAAGTTCAAAACAAACTTTATTCCTAGCAGCTTCCTAGGCATATATTCTTTTCCAATGTGAACCTCACCCTCTACACAGTCCTATCTATGTGACTGTCAGGTATTTATATTTTAATTGTTTTATTATGCATGACTTTTAAAAGGACATCCTAACATCATTTGTGAAGTAGCCAGGGTAGAAATCTTGAGAAATATGAAGCAAACAGATTCATGCAAGAATTTCATCATGAAAAGAAAGACAGGGAGCGAGAGGTTTGCAGTTGTATTATTTTTTTCAAAGCAAAATTCTTTCAGGCACAGTTGGTAAGTACACCTGTCATATATGCTTCCCAGAATGTAGCTCGAAATGATAGCACACTGAAGAAAAACAAGTCGCAGGAATGCAAAATTCATTTGTTATAACCAGCTTTGCTTACACTTTCTCAAAATAGCCCTCTGTACTAAAATGTGTACATAACAGAATGATTTGCTGCAATAAGATTCATTTAAATTTAGAGTTTAGAAGTTTCAAAGGCTTGAAAAGTTTGCAGAAGCACCTTTCATGCTTGCTACAGAGATGCAACCTGTCAGTGAACAAGAACTGATGTAAAGAAACAGCAGCTGCTTAAATAGCTCCTGCGATAGTGTCATTACATATTTTTCTTTTGCTGTTTCTTTCCTCCTACAGTACTTACTTAGCTATTTACTCCCTTCTAAGATAGATCCTCTTTGCCTTTAACTTTATTTAATTTGACCATATTTTTACATGATGTGCTTTTGATGCAGTTATGTTCCTGTCTGCCTCATGAACACCAATTTATTTAATATTCATAGCAAAATCTAGTGAAATCAAAATTTTTGAAGGTCACATAAATACCATGGAAGAGCTTGGATCTCAGCACAAGTGGGGTTTTGGAATCTGTGATCACTACACACTGTAACTACATATGTATTTATGTAGGTAGGTATCTATCTATCTATCTATCTATCTATCTATATCTGCCTTAGTAGAGAAATATGAACACTGTTTTCCATTAATTTCTCATGCCCTATGCAAGTTAGTCTATCTTTCTATTACACTGGGGCTGGGGATATAGCTCAGTGGAATAAGCGCTTGCCTAGCAAGCGCAGGGTCCTGAGTTCGATCCCCAGTACCGCAAAAAAAAAAAAAAAAAAATCTATTACACTAACCATTTCCAGCGCAGTACTTAAATAGCCTTCCTGTGGCTATCGGACATTGGTATATGTTGGGGACCACTACAAATGGCTCTGAGTGGGACTTAACATTAACCTATTGGCTTTCTGTGTTGCTTGTGAGCTGTCTGAAGCTTAGGCACCTTGTCTGCCACCCCAACCTACTGCAAGGAGACTGCGGCTGCAGGCATCTCCCCCTGCTGCGAAGGCCTTCCGGGGCATACAGAGGTCTCCTACATTAACACGCTATTACTCAGAGGAGTCCTTGAAAGGATTCCCAAGTCCTGCCCAGATTCCTGCATTTTCTTCGGTATCCCCCTCCCTTGTTTGTAAACCAAATAAACACGGGCCACCCAGAGAAGTCTTGGGCTACTTCAGAGATTATAGAAGCTGGAAGAGAATTAGTCCCTCCTGGAAGCCCTTGAAATCATATTTCATCGTCTCATTTATTTAAGCCTTGGCCTGTCCACTCTCTTGGGAGATTGCGGGCCTCTTCAGCCTGCAATAACTTAGGGTTATTTAACCCACATTTCGATAGGTATATACTTAGTTTATTTCAGAAAGAAAGGAAAAGTCCTTCAGGATGTATGCATTCTGAGATACACATTCCTCAATCCTGAGACACTTCATTGATTTGATAATAATTTTGTCAGGAAATAAAAACTGCATCAAAGATGTATGTCAATCTTAGGAAGCATCAAACTTGGAATATATTAAAATGTTGAAAGAATAAAACTTAGAAATCACAAAATAATGTTACAATTTAATCTCTATTTCATTTCAAAACTTTCTTTTTCTATTTTGTTACACCAAGAAATCAATATGTACAATTTTATTGGCATTTTTCAAAAAAGAAATCACTTAGATTAAGGCCATCCTTTACATTCTTCTACTTGTTGTTAATTATGTTCAATGCATTATATTGAAATAAAACTACATTTTACGGAATTGCTCTTTTTATTAGTATGTGTTTGTAGTACCTGCAGTTTATAGTCAGCGTGGGGAGTTGGTCCATGTACGTACTCCAGCATGATTCTTTCTTTTATCTCCTTCTCTCTAGTCTCCCTCCATTCTTGGATATATAGATTTTTAATGGCCTAAATATTCATTTGAAGTAAATAGAATAAACATACTAAGCAAATTGCTTTTAACTGTCAGAAGTCATTTATTCTACTAAGGTAAATCTGCTACAATACTATTCAGGATCAATGTTTTATATGATATAACTAGAAACGTTGATGTGTTTAATGTGTTTATTTAAATAGATGTACTATAATCCTACCAACATTAATTGAATGAATTAAGTATAAAGATTCACAATGGAATCTTTTTGTAAGATTTCTAAATTCTTTAGTTTTAATTCCCACTAAGTTAAATTACTTGGCATGAAACAACAGTAGCCTTTAATAGTCATTATTCCTTTTGATAAATCTGCAGTTTCACTTTTGATAAATCTCTCTAGAGTGGGACTCAAGGGATGACTCATTCTGCTTCATCTAACATCAGCTAGGTATCTTGATTAGTATCACAGGCTGAAATTCTAAGAAAAATCATTCACATGACCAGTTGTTAGTGACTGTTGACTCAGCCAGGGTTATTGAACAGAAGCTTTGGTTTCTGTCCATGAAGCTTCATATGCTAAATTTACATATGAAGATAAAGAAGCAAGAATACTTAGCAAATCTATATATAAAAAAAAACAGTATGAGTAGCAGTCTTTCCAGATTCCCCCCAAATACTTTGTAACCTCTCCAAAGAAAACCACTCTCCAGCGGAACAATACACGTCCAGAAGTACTCCTTAGTATGTACAGAAATTTAGTGTCTAGTAAAGATATATCTCAAATTACTCTGGAAAATAATTAAATTAATTATTTACCTACAGTGATACACCATACTGCTTTGGAAATTTAAGTGAAAAAATGTAAAACATAGAAAAACCACAAGGAAATATACAAGGATGGACTTTATAAACTCAATGCATGGAAATTTTTCTACCCAGAAGCAATAAAACTTTACTACATTCTACTACAAGAAAAAAACCTTCATGTTCTAAAATAAAGCACAATCATAAAAAACAAATGAAAAATTAGAATAAAGTATTTGCAGTATATGTCACAGAAAATCATTGACTCTCTAATATCTAGCTATCCAAATCACAGGGATGATAATCAATAGTCTTAAAATATATTAAAGGGTAATTTGCTTCATTATCACACTAAAAATTTTAATCTAAAATATAATATCACTGTTGGTCTATCAGATTTGCAAAATTTCAAAAATGTAAAGATTCACAGGCAAAGGTATGGGGAAATGAGGTCTGCCAGAGGAAATGTAAAGCATACATAACCACAGGGATGAAATGGACTGTGTCCTCCACAGTGAAGGCAATCCCAGGCTTAGGAACTCACCCTAAAGATAAGCCTCTAAAAGCAGTAAAAAAGCATGTTCATCCTGTCATTGTTTGCAAAGGCAAAACAGTGGAGACTATCACTAGAATGCTCTCCATAAACGTTGATTTGTGTAAAAAGAAGTGTGCAGTGAGAAATGGATGAGGAATGTGGTCATGAACTCAGACTAATATGAAAAGTTCATCATTAAGTATAAAAAAGCTTTAAGAGTAGATATTGTACAATGTTTACATTCTATGTAATAAGAAATAGATTAGTGTGTACACATACATGCATCTACATATGTATAAAAATCATTTATATTTCAAAAAGTCATGAGGAATATGTTTTTATCTGGGTAATTAAAAGAGTGAAGAAAATTATTATGCAGAAGTATTTGAGTATATATTTTATGTAGTTTCCTTGATGATCCATATCACTGTTCTATATTCAAACTTAAGTAAAAGAGGATGAAAGGAGGCAAATCATAAAGCTCAATCCAAATATAAACAAATGTACCGCTACCTAAACTTCAAATTTATAGCTTTGCGGTATAAAAAAAGATTATAGCATGAGTAATTTTAACATAATTTTCTAATTGACTACCATTCACATGTTTTGGTGTTTTACAACACAAGGACCAAAAAATGATGCAGGAAATATTAAATTTTAATTATTTGTTTTTTAAAAAACAATTAAATATTACAGCAATCAGCATAAACACACACACACACACACACACACACACACACACACACACACACACACATTCCCTGTCCCTGTGCTGTGTATGTGCTGCAAGAGAATCACCACATAGTTTGATATTATTAAAACTAGTTCTCAATAGAAGAAAAATATAATTGTACTGGTAATGTCTGTTGGTTTGTTGAAAAAAAGAGTTAAAGTTAATGTTTAATTGTTTGATCAATCTTCCCTACCTATGTCTGGTAATCTGAGCAACTACTTTGAAGATAAGAATAGGTAATACAACAACCATTGTTGATTTCCTATCATCTTGTTTTGAAATTCTGTATCTTTTTTACAGTTTTTGTGTTGTCTTCTTTTTGTCTTTGTTTTTGTTCTTTTCTCTCTAAACTAAAATAAAGAAAAATAAAATAAAATAAAATGTGGGAAGTAGAGAAAAGAATTCTATGGTATTTCATTTAAATTCAAGATAACAAGAACTCAATATTTTAACTGACTTGTTAAAGTTTAATTGATATTCACTAAACTATATATCCTTGAAATGTATAATTTGGTAAGTTGTGATATACATATATAGATGTGTAACTGTCACTGGAATCCATATTGTATCCATATCTCCATTTCTCTAATGTCCAGCAGTGGAGAACACTTTCCTATGTATTTGTTGGCCACTTGTATTTCTTCTGCAAATATCTATTCATTTTAATTGACCATCTTTGACTGGGTCTTTTGAGTTCTAATATATTTGTGTTCTTTATATAGTCTAGATATTAGTCCTCTATCTAAGGAACAGCTGGAAATATACTTTCCATTGTGTAGACTGTGTTTTTACTGTATTGTTTATTTCCTTTGTTGTGCAGATTTTTAAAAATTTGATATGACTTCACTTGCTGATTCTTGCTACTATTTTTATGCCTATCATGCCTATCAGTTTTCTTCTACTTACACTCTGATCTCTCCTCTTTAGTGCCCCCTTCTGTCAAATATTCATATTCTTTCTAAAACTACAGATTAGTTCCCATTTTTAAAATTTTTATAAAAATTAAGTTATGCAGTACATTTTCCTTTTGGTAAAATATCTGCCTCTGCTTTTGTTCATTCAACATAATTATCTGATAGTCATCCACACTGTTGCTTGTAGCAATCATTCTTTTAATTTTTGACTGGTATCCCATATTATGTTTATTGTACAAGTGATTTATCCATTCATCTATTGATAGATATTTAAGATATTTCAGATTTGTGGTTAATACAAACAAGGTTTCTAGGTATGTCTGCTGCCAACACAAACACCAAAAAAGGTTTCTATGAACCTTCACATGGAATCTTGATTAAATATTAATAAGTACTGTGTTTGGATCATATTGAGATTCCATTAATATTTTAAGCATCTGATTGTTTTCTAAAATCATTGTCCCCTTTTAAATTCCATCAGTGTAAATGACTTACATTTTTCTACTTCTATGGGGGTATGATCAGTCATAACAACTTGCGTATTTTAAAACATGTGAAGTGGTACCTCATTTTTGTTTTAATTTGCATTTTATCAATGAGTAATAAATATTTAATACCTTCAAATGTGCTTATTTCTTATCCCTTTTCTTTGATGAAGTGTTTGTACAGATATTTTGCAAATTCTTATCCATGTTATGATTTCTAATTATTTTGTTTTGAGATTATTACATAATTTAAAGAGCTGTAATTTTTCCCCAGTTCGTGGCATAGTGATCATCTTTTAAGAAAACCCTATTATGAGCAAAAGTTTGAAAATTTTGGTGAAATCTAATTTATCAGCTTTCTTCTGATAATTTTTTCTGAAATCACATATTAATTTGCTTATTAGTACTCTTGGTTTAGTCTTTTCTTTTCAAGGTTTGTTTGGGACCTGATAGTCTCTGTACTTTGAAATAAACTTGACATTCAGTTTGTTGATATCTTTAAACAACGGTGTTTACATTTTTATTGGCCTTGAATGAATCCACAGATTATTAGAGAAAGAAGTATCATTACAACAATGGTGTCCCTTCTAATAAATGATTATTTTCATTTTGGCGAGTTCTCTTAAAAATACTTTTAATTTTCAGAATATGGATCTTTAACATGTTTTATCGGGTTCATCCCTAAATATTTCCTAATTAGATGTTAAACTTGGGTAAAGTTTGCAGGTATTTTATAATTTGAGAACTTCCTTTCTCATACTGGAGTTTATTGTTATATATTTTATCCTACACTTAGTTTTTAGAGTCAGTATATAAATTCTAATATTGTATTTTCATTTTCATTCAGTTTAAAATACCCTTGCATATTCACTCTCATTTGTTTATGCCCAGGTGTCTTGTAATTTTAAATATTTGGGAATTTTGTAAAGATTTTCTCTTATTGATTATTATTTTAATTCCACTGAGGTCTAAAAACATATTTCCCATGATTTGAATCCTGTTAAATTAATCAAAACTTCAATAAAAGTTCTTACCATGGTCTATATTAGCAAATGTTTGGAAGCCTGAAGCAACTGTGCATCCAGCTCTGGTTAGACAGACCATAGTATACGTGTCAGTTATCTCAAGGCAGTTTTTTAAATGGTTCAGAATTTTTGTATTTTTGTTGATTTTCTGTACACTACCTGTATCAGTTACAGAAAGATTAGTATTGCAATTTTTAAATAAAGTTTTTGATTTGTCTACTTTTCACTGAAGTTTGATTGGATTTAAATTTATGGATTTCTAAGCACTGTTATTAGAGGCAAAGGCATTTAGCCTTATATCTTCTTGACGAATTGAACCCTTTATCATTAAAATATCATTGTTAAAGAAACACCGCACATACAACTTATATGCTTTATCCCCAAATTAACATTATTGATGTGACTCATATTAATAATGACATTCCACGTTTCTTTTGACTAGTGTTAGCACGGCATATGTTTTCCATCCTTCTGCTTTTAACTTGTGCTTTTATATTAAATCATTTTTATTTTATTCAACAAATGTTTTAATTTCGCATTTTATTTAATCTTAGGATACTTGCCTTTCAAAAGGGAGGATTTACACCATTTGCCACTAATGTGGTTATCGATTTGGTTAGCTTTCCTATATTTTGTTATGTTTTCAATGTGTTCCATCTGGTCTGTGTTCCCCATCTTTGACTGTCTTCTTTCAAATTAATTGAAAACTTATAATCTTTTGGCTTAGTACAGTGAACGCGAATTTTTGTTCTTTTAGCCACTGATTTGGGGTCTATAATATACATCCCTAAATTATTACAGGTTACCATCCAGGGATATGACACAACTTTCTCCCTAACATATGCGTGCATCTCTCCATTTCTGGATGTTTGTTACTGTTGCCATGTATTTTATTTATTATATGTTATAAAAGCACTCAACTGCTTTATTTTAATAACCAAATTTCTTTTCAAGATATTTAAATAGTGAGAAAGGAAATCTTATGCTCTTAAGTACATGGTCAGTTTCTCCAGTGCCTTTATCCTTTTCCGTAGACCCATTTTTCTGACTGGGATTATAGATTTCTATTGCCTCGAGGCGTCTTTTATCATTTTTTAAAATAATTTTTCCACCAATGATTGATTCTTTTGGCTGTCAGAAGGTCTTAACTTTTATGATAGTTTTTGAAATATCTTTAGTTGAGGTAAAGAATTTCAAATTGACAGTTACTTTTTAAAATGTACTTCGAAGTAATTTTTTCATTGTTTTCTCATTTATGTTGTTTCTGATGAAGACTCTACCTTTTATGTAGGTCAAGTGTCTTTTTTCCCCCAATGAGTATCATATTTTCTCATTAACACAATTTTGAGCAATTTTACTGTTGTGTGTGTAGTGTCCTTTTGTTAAGTTTTCTTTGTAATCAGGTCTTAATTGAACTTCTCAGATGCACAGATTTATCATTTTCATCACATTTAGAAAACTTTCAGCCACTGTTTCTTCCATTGTTTTTTCTGTAACCCATTCTGTCTTCTATGCTTTGGAACCCCCAACTGTGTGCATTTCAAGCCTCTTAAACTTTCTCATGGATCATCAATGCTATGTTCATTTTGCTAAATTCTCATGTTTCCCTCTGTTTCAACTCAAATAGTTTCAATCGCTATGTCTTCAAGTTCATAGCTTATCTTTTGCAAATGTTCATTTTTCACAGTCATATTTAGTGTATTTTTCATCTTACATAATGTAGTTTTCATGTTTAGAAGTTAGATACAGGTTTCATTCCATCTTATGTCTCTTTTAAAAGAACAGTACAGTT
This sequence comes from Dinomys branickii, assembly GCA_004027595.1. NCBI lineage: Eukaryota > Metazoa > Chordata > Mammalia > Rodentia > Dinomyidae > Dinomys > Dinomys branickii. Next base: position 79,546 of record PVLD010003076.1, read on the forward strand.
ATAGTAAAAGTGGTTATGTACATATTTTTATGCTAATTCTAATATTTTCTCATTTTTAATTTGCTGTCAATAGACTTACTGGCTTCCTCATTAAAAACAATATGAACCTCATCTATTTAACTTTTGTAATTTTTTAAAAGTTTTATTGATAAATCTCTGAAGGATATAGTGATTCCATTGATCATGGAGAGCTGGAACATGAACATAATATATTTTAACTCAGTTTTTCCATTCAGCATTCTCCTCCCTTCATCTGCCTCCTTTCTCTTTTGCAAAAGAGCCATCTCTGTTTCCTATTATGTTTTATTTTGCACTATAATTTCTTTATACTTCAGGTTTTTCATATGAGAGAAATCATCTGATATGTAAGCTTGTGTGTCTGATTTATTTCATTTAATACTATCATCTCAAGGTGAATACATTTTCCTACAAATGACTTAAGTTATTCTTCACAACTTCTGACTGGATGTCAAACATTTTGAATTTTATCATATTAATAATGCATATATAATCATTCTTAAAAACTTTTTTGAAGTTTTTAGGGGAGTATATTAAGTTACAAGGAAACAGTTTGGTTTAGGCAGGATCTTGCTTTACAAAGTGTTAGACAGATACAGAACTTCTCAAACAAAGGTTAATTATTTCCCACTCCTAAAATAAGCTCTAAGTGCTCTATATCATGTGTCCTGAATTTTGAGTTTACTGCTTTAGCTCATTAGGAACATACAATGGTCCTACTTTTAACATTGCGTATTTTAACAATTTTGAGTATTTGTTTCCACTCTAACAGTTTCCTTTAGATGCATGTTGTAATCACTGTACTCAGTACTCAGAGGAGGACTTCTACAGATCTCTGAGGTTCTTTCTTTTAATAGCTGTCTTACCTCTAAATTTAAGCCACAGTGGTGTTCCACCCTACATCTCTCAGTTCAGAGACTCAGGGATATTCCATCTGAATCTTTTTCTCTATGCAATGCTCTAGAAACTTTCTCAAGGCAAGACGGTGTGACAGTGGTAGCGGACACTTCATTTTCTGTTCTTCAAGGATTGTTCTCCTTTGTCTTGCAGTCATTATCTTGAAAATTGGTGTAATATAGTTTGTCTGTGTAGTTCAGTTTAGTTTTGTCCTTTGGTTATTTCAGACAGGAGGAGGATCTGTTACCCAATTTGCCAAAAGACATGTAAACTGATGACATTTTGTAAGATTTATTACTAACACTGCACTCCAAACACCTAGTTTTGCCAATTTTTAAAAAGTTTATGTAAAGGGTTGTGCTGTATATAGTTTGAGCATTGTAGACCACATGGTCTCTATTTTCACTAAACAATGTTGCCATTCTACTTTGAAAACAGCAATATATAGCAATTTAAAAAATTCATGATAGCTGCTCTAATACAATACTATATAAAAATCAGGAATCATGTTAGATTTGGACCATAAGACCTAGTTTACCTACTTCCAATCTAGACCTATGACACCCCCATGGAAAGGGCTAAATGTAGCATCAGTATCTTATCTCCATAATACTACATGATAATATATTATGTTATAATAATATATTCCATTAAAAAGGAAGGACAGTTTCACCAAAAATGTGTCCTTTTGTGTCTGAGATAGGAAAGTACAAAGCAAGTTTAGAACATTTTGTTGTATTTACTAGAAGGCAAGAAGTACACAGAGAAGTATAACATCAGAAAGACCCACAGGAGTTGAATGAAAAAGCTTTCAGTGGACAATTTAGAAATTAGAGTCCACAAAAAGAGGAGACCCTGACTGCAGTTCAGTGGTACAGTGCTTGCCTGCTATGCATGAGGCCCTGGTTCCATCCGAGTAGTGTGTGTGTGTGTGCACGTACACACACACACACACACACAAAGGAAGAAAACATTTTAAAATGGTAAAGTATAATGGATACTGTCCTCCCCAAGTGCTCAAAGACGTGATTGAAAAATATGATAAGTGAGTAAATGTTTAATTTGAAAATCTACTACACACTGCCATTAATCCCACTAAAAATATCCCCCCTCATTTAGGACACATTTATCCCATCGCTCTGGGCACTTTATGAAGCAGAGCTGGACGTCCTCTTTCCTGTGTAGTTGCTCTGTATTGGCTGCCCCAATGATTTTAATCAATTCAAAATGATTACCTTTAGTGATCGTGCTGATTTTGAAGAAGAGCCAGAAGTCTCCAAGTAAACCCCGTATTCTGTTGACAAGGTCCATGAGGACTTACCATAATCACTGCATGAGTCTCTTTTCCCACTGGATGAGCAGCATTCGCCATTTTTTTTACATACTTCCTAAAAACAGCCATCAAAGAAGACTTCCAGGACTGCATCAGAAGGTGACAAGGATAATTGGGTAAATGTGTTTGAAGACAGGGGGAGTATTTTCAGGAGCCTAATGATAATGTGTCATTAATGCAATTATTTTTTATTTAAACACAGTGCTATTTGATGGGCACTTACACGGTATCGGTGACGGAAAATACTAACATTGCCTCCTGGTATATGTAAACAATGCCTTATAGGTAATATTCTTGTCAAAATTCTTTAATCTGCTCTAACTATAAGAAAATAGCCAAGCACATATGAAAGATGAGCTATTTTGAATCAAACATGAAGTGAGCTATTAAGGACATCAAAATCATAAAAAAATGAAAACCATGCAGTTAGAATTTGAAGGACCTATGCTGAGACACATTAAGCAGATTTTCTACCTTGCAATTATTTGCCTGATAAAATTAAATTATTGAAGTTATAGAATATTGTCTAGGTCAGTTGTGCACATTTAAAAATGGGCTATATATTAAGTATTTTATTTCATTAATGAAACTTCCTTAGATATGATAATAGATTCACAGTACAAGTCATGATGTTTACGAGGCAATCACTGATGTAACGTTTTTTATGGAGCATCCTTATACCTGGAAGTCAGTTTCAAATGACTTAATATATTGTTAATAACTAGATAGATATAAATCATATGTATAAACACACTAAAAGGTGTTGATTTAGGTTATTTGTACAAAATAAAAAGGTAAAAATACCAAAAATTAAATTCTTGGAGAAATGTAGGTTTTTCTTAATGATGTAGCATTCATCTCCTTGTTAATAAAGTCAGTGACTGACTTTAGATTCAATCAGATCAAAAAATGGTTTTACTAAATAATTTTAATGAGAAACTAGTTTCGTCCTTTATATGAAATATGTCTTACACTGTGCATCATTATATTAATTGCTGCTGCCCTTGAAAGATAACATATATAGTATCATGCAGATAGGGGAATCTAAAAGCTTTATTTCTTTTCTTGTTTTTTTTTTTTTGCAAGAATGAATAAGAATACCGAATTTTCACATATTACTAAGAGCTAAATATGGAAAGGGAGAAGAAGAAAACTGGCAGGAGGATGGAAGAGAGGGAGGTGCAGAAAAAGAGAAGGGAGGGGAAGAGGGAAAGAAATGAAGAAAAAAGGGAGGAAAGAGTACAAAGGAAAGGAAAAGATAATACAACACAAGAAAAAAAATAGACAGTTGAATAGTGAATACTATAAAGTTACTGTACATGGCTCACTGAGGGCAACCTGGGCTGGCAGCTGTGGACTCATTCAGCCCCAATTTGAGGCATCTGCTTTGCTCGTTCTTTGAGAGACTTTCAAAACTTCTAGTTCAGTAGCTTAGGAGATTCAACGAGGTCAAAGCCATTGGTGAATTCTGCTCTGATCACACTACACTGTTCCAGTAACTACTTCTGCCCTCAAACCCCATTCTCAGCAAATGGATCCCACGACAAGACTTCAGATCCAGCCAGGGGCTGGGAGTCTGCTCGATGCCATTGTACGTGAGTAGATGCCAGCTTTGCATGTGTCCTTTTTGCAAACCACAGGACCGAGGGAACCACCTGGCAGCTGAGCGTGGTTCGGCTTCCTACCCATTGGAGATGCTTCAGCAACTTGCTTTCTGCCACGCTGTTGCAGCCAGACTGAGTTCTGCACCCGTCACTCCACTTCCTCATTCCAATCAGCCACCTGGCCACTGGAACTTCCAAACTGCAAGACCCCTTTGCACGCCTTGTTCCTCTGCTGCTCGGCAGCATTTTCCTGGATGCAAACTGAACTGAGCCAGCAAGAATACATGTGCAGGAAATTATCGATCAGATATTGTGTTTTTAATGCTCTGCTCCATTCATGTTTTGCGAGAGAAGGCAAACGTGGTAAGATAAGCTTCTAATGGACAAAGCATCTTATAACAAAATTCAAGCACAATAATTCTTCACTACCTCTGTGATCCCCCTCCCTTCAATATGCCATTTTATCACTCAAACAGGTTAGAAATATTACTAAAAAATCATAATCACTTCTAAAGTTTCCATTTCTTTCCTATTTTAATAAGTATCACTCCTTTATACAACAAAAAATTAGAACCTGTACTTCTTATTTTACAAGAAAGACTCAACCTTGGTAGCAGTATATATATATATATATATATATATATATATATATATATATTCTGGAACTTAAAAAATTGATTGGCATAAAACCTGGAGCTAAGTTTCAATTTTGCCTGAATTCTTATCTCTTCAAGTTTTTAATATTATTGATATACTTCTTACAATTTGTGCACTAGTTCCTGCAGTCTGAGGCATATTACCTTCCTATCTTACATGCTAACATGTCATTATCTCAGAAACAGTTGATGCCTATAATTAGTACATGAAAACTAATATGTGAAAAATTCCTCTCTTCAAAGTTAATCTGGAAACCTCTGAGTGCTTTTATAGCAAAAAAAAATGTAGCAATGAGATTACAATTCATATTTGAAATTTTTAATATTTTTGTAGAGGACTGCCCTAGGGAGACTCCATTGCTGAGAAAATTACCCATTACATGCAAGGGGACTTAAAGTTAAAACCCTGTTATATGTTTACATCAAATTGCTCATAAACACAATTCTAGTAGGCAATATCTTTATTTTACAGAAAAAGAATAGAAATATGAACAAGATTAAGGGACCAAATATTCTATTCTTGGTGGGTGATGAGAGGGAACTTTATTTTTTATTAAAAAAAAGAAAATATTTATAAGCACATTATCTTTATTATATAAAAAGTCTCCACTTATACTTATTTCCATGATGCCTATCCACCTGCTTTGCTCTGCTTTTAATTTTGCAATGATTTTTACATAATAACCTTTTCCCATTAAAGGATAAAATCAACATCTGTCTATTGAAGTTGACTGAACCATCAAACTCATTTTACACCCACTTCATTTCACAGCTACAATTACATTTTATCAGCCTGGAACATCCAAACAGAGCCAAAGCCAAGTTTTTTCACCTTTGTAGCTACATAAAAGCAATATAAAAACTACACTTTCCCATCTATGCACTGGTTTAAAAAGAAAAAAAAGAGGAGCTGTACTGACAGCAGTGAAGTGGCACAAAGCCAGAGCTTTATCATAGGTTAAAATAAATCCTATCTCAAGTTCTGGATCTCTCAAGAATGCAGGGAAAGCAAGCATCTTTATTAAAATCTACCAGTGCGCTTCATAATGTATATCTTCAATGGCAGTAAATGGTTAATCATCAAGATTTTATAACTTTCCACTTTAAAATATTGACTGGTAAGAAAGGAAGCAATGCTGCTGCCTTTTCCTGAGTCTGGAAGACCAGATTCAAAACACAGATATAAAGAAGGACAAATACCCATTGAGATGTACATCATGTGACCCAAGGTATACTCTGGGGAAATAGTCACAAAAGAAACCATTTTCTGGATCTGCATAATGGTATAGTTCATACATGTACTTCTCTCCCAGTCTTCTCACTCATCGATCTTATTTTTTAAGGTTCCAAAGAAGCTTCCTTAGGTTCATAACATGACAATATCTCGATAGTCTAAGTGTAAAATAATGCCTGGGAAGACAAATGAAAGTCATACAAATCAAAGCTTGACTACGTGAGAGGCCTAAAATGAAATAGTATTATTTAACTGGTTTCTTAAATGTATGCTTTTAACATCTTAGAGTAACTAAAACAAGAGAATATCAAAAGTTTACACATGAAGGAGTGGTAGTAAAAATAATTTTATATGGTTCACATCGAGTACAGATAATTCAGTATGAATGTTATTCAGATGAAAACATGGACCATTCTGTTCACGATTCCCTTTATGGATTGTAATAGGACACAGTGTAAAGGAAGGGGAAATGAAATTATCCTTAAAATTTCAAATTGTGAAAGTATCTTATGATATTTATATCTTAGATACAGGTGTCTAATTGCTCTGTGTATAATATGATGGCACGTCTTAGAAGCATCTCATTATTTTTCCTCACATTAAGGTTCTAAATACTGATGTCCTTAAACAACCACATCCTTTTGGGGGAAATACTGTTCATATCACCCAGTGTTTGCCACTCAGCTAAAGTGACAGTTTTCCTATGAATTTATTAAATTCAGCTTGAATTATTTTATGCATTATTAAATTATATAAGAAGACAAAAACACTTCCTAAATTTGTCTCCTTGTACTTGTGCTTCAAATAACATATTTAATAACTGAAAATATCTTTGTATTTTAGGTTGGTTTGTCATCCACTTTCAGAGGATAACCCTCTGTCCTCTCCTGATCTCTTCACTGAAATGATTTTCACTCTAATTCTTTATATCAGATTTCTAATTCCATTCTGTGCTATCTTTCATATGTATTAATGGCCCTCAGTTGTGTGTGAGTCATCACGGTGTTATCTGTCTAAAGGGCAACTTTCCTGCTCAACATTAAAGTTGAAAAAGAGATAACATTGAGCCCCACAGAACCACTTCCTGGCTCCTCCCAAAGGTGGGCAAAATGTTTTAAACAATGGTGTTTCAAATTCTACAACATGAACCCAATTCTCTTCATCTGGAAGTTTTTATTTGCAATGTAACTCACCAAAGTCCTAAGCGAACAAGCAGAAAAAAAAAAAGTTACACGAAAAGTTTTGTGAGAGGAATTCTGGTTAATAAAATAAGGAGGGAACAAAGAACAAAAGAGAGATGTGACCACCCAGCTGTGACCTTAGGGACCAGTATTACCGGCCTCTTCACCTCAGTTTCCTAACCTGTGTAACAGTTGCAATTTCTTTGAAGGAATAGAGAAGCAGTTGCTGCTACTCACAATGAAAAAGTCGGTTAATGGAAGGCATAGTTTTCTCTCCCTTTCTTTCTGCTCTCTTGGAAACACACAAAGGAAGTCACCAATATGGAGTTGGGTGCAAGGATGCAGTGGGGAAGGGGTAATCACAGACAGGCTCTGTACAGGGCATTTCCCACTTTACCCCAACTGCTAACGTTGCAGCCAACACCAGATTGATAGGCTATGTATCATTATTCAGCTATTCTTCTCACTTTCCAATATAAAAATAGGAAGTAAGCAATTTACCAAATATTGAAATAAAATCATTTCAAAGCTGGAGATGAAATACTGCCACTCTTGGTGACACACTTAATAAGTCCACCAGGGCTCTCTGCTACAGACTTGCAAATTGAAAACCTGTATAATGTTCTCCATTGCTGTCTTCTTCCATACCTATTTATTAACAGATTCAATGGTAAAAAAATTTACTAGAAATGAATCTCATTTTACTGAACATAAAACTCACTCCATAAAAATGTTTTACCCAATTAAGTCTTCATAGACATATTCTTAAATTCTGAGAAAGGAAGATTTCAATCTTTTAATTGACACAAAAAGCCTACATTTTAATTAATAACAATATTCAGAATATTAAAGTAATCGAGGTACATTATTCCTCAATATAGCAACTCCCCGAAGGAAAATAATTCAAATTTTAGTCAGTTCCTCGAATAATCTGCTGTGCATGTACTTGCCAAAAATCATTTTCTGAAATACCTTTTTCTGTAGAAAAACCTCCTATATTCCTATTACAAGCATCATTACTACATTACATATATTTGTGGTTGTTTTTCTCTTCTGATAATGATTTTGAACTCGAAATAGAACAGAGGAATAGAGGAATACTTCAAAGATAGGAGGATTGTTCTTCTACTGCCATTATATTTCCCGTTGTATTTCTCTGAGAACCAGAGAATTAACATTGCAAACAGGCGCTCCCATGACCTTATCTGCAGACGCAGTTTAGTTCCAGAGATAACGCCGCATAAAGTGAAATTAGTTAATATATTTGAGCCGTCTGAATACAATAAAGCATAGATGATCGTGTCTGTCGTAAGAGATCATAGGGTGTGGAGGTGGCGACATAAAGCGACCTGCAGAAATTTCCATTTTTATTCATGTTATTATATAACTATTAGTATCTTCAGAAAAAAATGTTCTTAGTCTATACAAAGTAGAGATTTATTGTTAAAATTGTGGTGTGTTATATTTTATAAGAGATTCAAAATTCAATTAGCCCCTCCATGTTACCATAGACGTAAGCTTCCTGCATCCTGGAGCAGAACCGGGTCCTCTAGTCTTTTACAAGGTCAGTGGAAGTTCCAATGGTCTCTTCAAGGATCCCGGTCTGACTGTGCTTTCTCCTCCTCCTTAGCATACACCCCCCACGCCCCCCTGCTCCTTTCGTCACCGCTCTGCATCCGGATCGCCACACAAACAAAACTGCCTCCTGTTCTCCCTAGTTCCATTCTTTTTGAACAATGATGAGAGATACATCCAAAAGCATAGTTCTCACTGATGATAGTAAATACATGGAACTATAAATACAGTCAGTAAACAATACTTCATGTGCATTTTAAAATATATTTTCAAGTAGGAATGATTGGATAAGCCATGATACGTTCCTCCAACTGCACATGTAGTAAAAATCGGTAAAACTAGTTAGACATTAATGATATGAGAAGAAGTTTAGATTCATTCTTAATTTTGAAAGGCAGAGTGGAGAGCATTTATTGCCTTATTTAATAGAAGTAAATTTTATGCTTACACAAATGAGAGTTTGAAATATTTTTGTGAAAACATGACCTGGGATACAGTAATATATGCCAATATGCAATGTATGGGCATATTCATTATGATCATATATTAGGGACAGGATTAGAGGAACGTGAGGAAAGATGTTTATTACTTATTCAGTTTTTTCTGTGGGAGACATAACTTTCCTTAATTTTTATTTTTTTAAATATATGGTATCAATAAATTATGTAAGGCTTGAAGTCAGTGGTGATTTTGCATTTATTTTACCCAATCTTCATTGTTTGGTTTTTAAAAGAAAAAAAAAGAATATATATTCCCTTAGTTATTTACAAAAATTAAAAACCCCATAATATTTTCACTGAAAAATGTGTATTTAGGCAAGGTTATGCTTATTGGCAGACACAGCCTTGAGTAGAGTGCTTTTATTCTAGTAGAGAATTACTTATGCAAGTTGTGATTTATCACATGATCTCAGAATTCTATTAAAATGGGCAACAGAACAATATCTTGCAGGGTTGTGAGTATAAGCTAATATAAGTGGATTATGTATAAGAGGTTTAACCAGCTATAGGGATCAGAAAGGGTTATGGAAAATGAAATCCAGCCAGATGTATTCTTTTTCTATAAATACTGTAGTGCTAAATAAGAATTAGAAGATAAGAAAAAAGCAGGAAGGTTTTGTCTGGAAGCGCTACAATTCTAATGCTCTTCATCTGATGGACTGCACAGAAATTCTTTCCTGAGAGTCTGTTGGAGCAGCTCGGTGGGCTGAATTGCCTGTACCTGTAGCACGCGCCCTGCCTAACGCTGAAGGTGTCCACATAGAAACTATGTAGCCATTTTTAATTTCATGATAAAATGTTTAATGCCCCTGAACTTCTATCTATGTACAAGCTTCTGAGTCATAAAATTTCTCTTTTCAGAAACTTACAAAATCTCTCCTTTCTCAAAAAACCAGTGTAAATGCTCAGCTCATTACTTAACGTTATTAAAGTCAGGTATGTGTGGCTGAGAGAAATCAATAGAGAAACTGCCCTAGGGAGGGGTAGGTTATAAACACTAATAGAAAGATAAAGTGACTGCGGCAGACTGCAAAGGTGAGAATGGAATCAGATAAGGCCAGGAAGACTTGGCAGAAGCCAAGCCATGGAGGATTTTATATGAAGAGCAGGTGAATGTCAGAGTAAGCTTTTGTTGACTACAAACTATGGAAAGATAATGAAATAATCAGAAGCATGATGGAAAGACAGTGATTTAGCTGTAGAATTAAGGACAAACTGAAAGAGGGCTGACAGATGCCAGCTCATGTCAACCTTCACTAGCACCCTCTCGAACGAAGGCTCTTCATTTGTACAGAGCAAAAAGGACCCTACAAAGCTTTCTCGGATCTACTGTTCACCCTTATTCTCAGACTTTCGTTCCCACTAATTTTAATACAAATATATTTTAAGGGATGATAAATCAAAAGTATTCTCAGCACATTTCACTACTGAGTTTTCTTGAAGTGGTTGTACCGCACTGCTCTCAGACTGCAGATGTTAAGTCCTTCCATCCATCCCTTCTTTGGAAGACAACAAATAGAAAAAATGTTCCTTAAAGAAGACATGCGTAAAATCTCATTTGTGTTTCTAGTATATGCATATTATTAAAGATATGCAAATGTCTGGCTGTTAATCTCATAAAGCAAAGATTGGAAATGGAGTCCAGTGAACTGCCAAGAACTCCTGCCTCTTTGATTCCAATATTTGAACCCACAACTGATATTCAGATATTTAATAACTGAATGACTGAATTATTTGAACTTTAAATAGACCCAAAAATGGCAAAGCTAAGAGTTAGTTTATGGCCATTATTTCAGTATGTATGCATGGTCCATCAACACAAGCATCCATTCAGATAATACACTCTTAGTGACTAGGCATTTTCCATAAGAATTGAATGCACCAATTTTTGAAAGAACAAGATGAAATTCTTCACTGCATTTCTAGAGATTACATAACTCCTTTTCCCAGACACTGGAAGACAAAGAAGCAGAACAAATATTTACACAAGCACCAGTTGGGAAGCACCAGGCTGCAACAAAAAATAGTCTAACTAAATTCAAGTAGCACTAAGTGATATGTACAGAATACTAAACCCATTTCCACTGATGCTGCCCTCAGCAAAATGAGTATGTTCTCTTTCCTCTAAGACAGGAAGACACATCATTCCTTACAACCTGGAATGCTTAAGATAGACATTGCAGATGTATCTGAAAAAAACTTCTGTACTATCATTAAATCATGAAGATTGAAGGCTGCCTTGCAGTACTGCTAGATTTAAAGTTATGGCAGCATTTCTATTACAAAGGCCATTTTCCAAGAGTTTACAATGCAGCTGTAAAATGTCTGCTTCAGGTTCAAGTTTATAGGCTTAAGAAAGGAGGAAACATTTAAAGTTCATTATGAAATAGAGAACATTTTAAATTTTACCTGGAAATTGCAAATTACACAACAGATAATTTTCAATTTTTGTGCCACAACTTAATTTTAACAAACAGAACAGGAAAGATAATGACCAGATATTTATGGAATGCAAACCCCTTTTAACATACTCTGAGTACTCATTAAAAAATAACTTCAAAGAAAACTGTCATTTCAGAAAATTTTATATAGATTATATTTATTCTTGCTGCAATGGCTAGAAAGAATAACTATGACTATTTTCACTTACTAAATTGTCAAGTGATGTTAAACTGAGTCCGGGGCAAAAATCTGCAGTCATGAACTACAAAGATAGATATGAGAAGTATGCTCCCAGCAACCTTTCTTTCTTTCTCACATGCATACACACAAATTCACACAAACACTTGTCCTGTCCTGCCTCCAACATACACAGAGATACACATACACATAAAGTGCAATACATTTTTCCATTCTTTAGTAAAGAGAAAGTTAAATTCTAAAATAAACAAGAAGGGAAAAAAGAAATGTTAAGCGCAAATGAATTTAAAAATCTACACTTTGAAAGAATGGGCAAAAATTGTAACAGTCTTTCTCAATAGAAAGAATCCATATTCTTCACACTAGAAGAGTCTTTCCTTATTTATTTAACAAAAGTCCTCCCTCAGTGATGATTTAATAGATAGCTACAATAATAATGATTTGAAACACAAATATGACTTGAAATATCCACTTTCAGAATAGACGTTTTCTTTTTCGATCATGTACATAAAAAATGAAAACTATGTACACAATAACCAACCAAAAAAGGATCCTTAATGAGGTAGGGTTGTCACATGAAACCTTCTTGTCCTGAGAAGACAAATTACTTTCTGGCTTTCATTTTAGGATTTCACCACCTCAGAACCAACTTCTACCAAACCACATCACTGAACGCCCTTGTTTTCTTAATGCATCTCTCAAGACTCAACTTTCCAGGACTGGAGATAGAGCCCAGCAACACAAGCACTTGCCTGGCAAGCACAAGGTCCTGAGTTCGATTTTGGGTACCAAAGTGAAAAAACAAACTCTTATCTTTCCAAATTAAGAGGCTTAGTACTTGAAAGTAAAATTATGTACACCAGATAAGAAAATCTTGTTCTACGTTAAGAAATGTGCTAAAGAATGGAAGTTTAAAGAATAGTAGTGGTTTGCACCAGATGTTCATCAGAAGTAATAAACAGGCCTCACAAAGTTCTGAGTTTCTGTGGAAGAGAAGAAATTTTGAAGGATGATGGTAAAGTGGACTATTGAGGAAACGGTGAATGTACTTTTAAAAGCTCCTAGTGGACTACTAGATTTTTAAGGAAATGTAGAACATTGCCAAAACTTGTTTCACAAACTTAACATCTCTCTCTCTCTTCCTCCTTCTTCAGTTATACCCACCTTGTTTTGAAGTCTCTTAGCTTTCTATATCCTTAACACTTATCAAGCAGAACTGTCTCACCAGTTAAAGAAAATCGTGTAACCACAACATGACTATTACAGTCAGGGATTATAGAACATCATGTTCATTATTTGAAAAACTAGCTGTTCATGGTTTAAGATGCCAAAGGGGGTGTTAAGCCTTGTATTTTAAATATCCCCAAATGCCTGTAGTGAGGTTTGGTCCCCTGCTAGTGTTACTATTTTGAAATAACGGGCCCGTTAGGGAGTAGATGGAAATGAGGCCATGGTGGGGGGTGTTCCTTGAAGGGGATGTTGGGACCCTGGCCCATTCCTTCTCCCTCTCCCCCTCCCCCTGTGCCCTCTCTTCCCCTCCCTGCCCCCTCCCTTTCTCTGTTTCTTAGAAGCATGCAGTCAGAATCTTTGGTCGAGCGCGCGCTTCTGCAAAAGCATTCTGTCTCACCACAATCCCAAAAGCAACAGGACCAAGCAACCAGGGACTGAAACTTCTGAATCCTCTGAAATAAACACTTCTTCCTCTTAAAATTGTTTATCTCGCATATTTTTTCACAGCACCAGAAAGCTGACTAACAATGTAAGTGGAAAACATTGGTTTCCTGAAATTCGTCCTCATATTTCAGAAAGAATGTCAGCCATTTAAGCACTTCTCTGAAAATACGTTTCTCTCTGCTGTGTAGACTTGGTAATAACTTCCAAAATAGCTTCCCAATTACATTTAACAGACTCTGCTTTTGTTAGCTGTCCCTAATATATCTCGTAAGTGACTGAGGAACATAGAAAGTCAAATACTTTTTCACTTTTCCTTTGTCTGGAAAATAAGAAATCCTTCTGACATGACTTCTGCCTCCTTTAGCTTTCAGTCTTTTTCAAGTTCTGAATTTTTGGTATGTGATATTTCTAAAACTCTCCTCTATAAAGCATAGAAAATAATTTTTATTGAACACTGAAGACTTTTTCAACTAAATAAATGTACATGTCTGATAAATTCTGGAATGGGCCTAAATTTCTTCAATGTTTTAATAACAGTCAAATCTCTTTTTAAGAAAAGACATTTGTTCATGCATCATATGCATGAAAAGTCAGTGACAAAGAATAAAAGGTGTAGGTTTTGTTTTTGTAACACTCCCTCCCCTAAACTATGTGAGCTCATCTCAGGTTACTATGAAATTACATTCTCATGTCTGCAAGCAAGAACAGAATACAGTCTGCACTAGGAAGAAGGGATATTCAGTCACACCAGCAATTTTAAACAAGATGTCACAGGGCTGGAGAGAAAGGGATTGGCTCTACACACAGGATCCAAGGGAGTTGTCTAACAGAAACTTGATATACAGCTTGTTAAAAGCTTTTCATCCAAAAATTCCCAATTTCCAAATAACCCTTCACTGGAAATTTTATAACCTGTTGTCACGTGGCTCTTTCTTTAAACCTGCATTGTTGTTTTCTTTGCTTAATGATGAAGTTTCCAAATAAAATATGACTTTTAAACTTGAATAATAGTTACTAATTTAAGGGCATCTCATTTTAGATCATTGAGCTATTCTTAAGGTATCACTTTTACAAAGTAAAAAAATTGTTTTCCAATGTACTTAAGTTAGATGAACTTCAATCTATGACTGTAGTACAACCACCAGCATTAGTGTAAAAGATTTGTCAATTTAAGGACAATTCTCTTTAGATCATTGAGATATTCTTAAAATATAACTTTTAGGGGGTGAAAAATATGATGTTGTCCAATAAAATTAGGTTAGATTAACTTCAGTCTGAGAATATGGACCAACCCCCAAGCATACCAGATCCTTCTGTCCAAAAGACTCTTAAAAATTGCAACAATATATTCTAAAACTTAGGTATATTCTTTCATGATTGTAAATAAATTTAAGTCTCTTGAAAAAGAAAAGGATTATAGTCAGCATAAATTTGCTTTAGCAATAAAAATAGTTATTTGTGTAATGATCTTGTAACGTACAAAGTTCTTTGACTTCATTGGGATAAGTAATTACAATATTAAACTTAGCCTCTTGCATAAAATTTCAAAATCACATCAAATGCCAAACAAGTTACTCTCCTAAAAATACTTCTGAAAGATTTTCCTCAGTTTTGCTAGAAAGTAACTTACAATTTTACATATTGGTTCAATATATATTTAAAAGTATAACTCGTAGAATCCTCTATCTTCTCTTTAATTGCATATTTAGACTAACTTCTTCATATTTATGCAATCACAGCGCCAAAATATTGCTGCTTGCAGCTTGCATGCTTAATGCCTCCAGTTAAAAGGAAAACCTGAAGACATTTTCACATGCATTACATGCACGAAAAGTCAGTAACAAAGAACACAAGATGCGGGGTTTGTTTTGGTAACCCTCCCTCCCCCCAGCTCTGCGAGCGCTCCCTCAGGTTACTGCCAAATGAGCCTCTCATGCCTGCAAACAAGAACAGATAATAGTCTGCACTAGGAAGAGCATGTTAGAGAACAGAGTCATCCCAGGGGTGAGGAATCCAAGCCCCTTCAGATGACCACAGGGCTCCTTGACGCTTGCTCACCAGAGCAGGCCAAGCCAGAGTCAGTTGGACTATTTTTCTGTGCATGACTCCCAGCTATTCAAATGACACAAAAAGAGAACATTATCTGTCAGGAAGAGAAGCAACTACTCACACAAAATGAAAAGGTACAAAAGAGAGAAAGTCAGCTTACAAATACTGGGATCAGGTACAACATCCACCTAACCCTCACAGGAAGACGGGAGAAGAAGGCAAGCAAGGCACACAGGTTTTCAGGAACAGCTTCCTTTTCTGAAGAGTCAACATGTTATTTTTTTAAATTCACCTAGATGAAATATACACTCAACTATTTGAATAGTTTAAAGCATGAGTCCTTGTAAGAAAATATGCAAAGTAAATAATATTTAATTTCCTAACAGATAGGAAAACTAAAGCTAATATTTCAAAAATAAAAGTTTACAAAATAATAACCTCCAAAGTAAGACATTTTCCACCAGGGCCTAAAATGAACTCACATGCTACAAACAAACAAATGTCAAAACATCAGGAGAAGTGAGGCAAGTAACAAGAAAAATTATGCTCTAGGACCTAGATGCTGGAAAACTGCAAATTTCAAATATGTCCATATGTTATATTCCACTAAAATCCATGCAGATTCCCCCCAAAAATTAAAAATAGAGCTACCATATGATATATATATATCCCATGTCTGGGCACATGTATCCAAAGAAATCAAATCACTTCCGTACAGCCATAGCTATACTCTGGTGTTCATGATTTACAGTAGCCAAGATAGTAGCCAACCTCCATGTCCATGGGTGATTCAATGAAGCATGACCTGTGCTGCACAAGCAAACACATAATCAAATATTATGAAGCCTTGAAAAAGAAATTCTCTCATTTTTAACACTACAGATAAACTTGGAGAATATGCTAATGGAAATAAGCCAAGCACGGAAAGAAAAACTTCTGCATGATTTAACATATGTGTGAAAGGTTATAAAGTCAAACTCATAGAAGCAGAAGGTACAGTGCAATTTCAAGGAGCTGAGCTATAGAACAAATGGAAACACACCTGTCAAGGGTGCCTTTCAGTTACTCAGGATGAGTTCTAAAGGTTTGTTGGACAACATGGCCGTGCTAGTTAATATGGCATTATATACCTAAGCCTTTTTAAGAGTATAGACACACACACAAAGTTACCTATGTGATGCTCTGTATATGTTAATTGTCTTGAGTGTGGTAATCTTTGCACATGCATAACATATAACAGTATATGCCGTTTTAAATATTTAATTTTTGTCATTTATATCGCAATAAAGCCATAAAATCAAATAATTAATACATGGCAGGTCAGAGGAAAGAAAAGATAGCAAGAAAGAGAACATCATCTTTTATGACAAATTCACTCCTAAACCAAACGTTATTCTTACCAAAATATTTTGTTTCCTAGCAATGATTTCCAAGAGATTCCGTCGGAAATCTATCCTTTTTTATTGCTGGAATGGTTTTCTTATTTGGGGCAACAGCTAGTGGTCTAGTTTAGATTTAAAGTGTTCCTCAAGGTCTCATGAGTTCGTAAGGTGACTGGGTCATGTGGGTGGGTGCTGCACTCCTCGGTGGATTCACCTGCTGATTAAGTGCAGTAGTGAGATGTGCTGTTAAGGAGGCGGGAACTGGCTCAAGGGAGGTCACCGGGAGCACGGCCTGCGAGGGCGCGTTCTTGTCACCTGCTGCACCCTTCTCTCTCTGCGTCTTGGTTTCCATGGGGTGAACTCTTCTCCTCTCCCACTCCCTTCCACCACGCCCCTTCTCAGCGCTGGCCTATCACGAACTGCATGAGCCGGAACTGAGAGCCAAAAACAACCTCTCCTCGAAATAGAAAGTGCTGGGTGCTTTGTCCCAGTGACAAAAGAGTGATGACTACAGTCCGTTTACAAAACTTAAAAATAGGTAATCAATGTTTATCATGGTTTGAAACATTATTTAAAAAGCGAACATTTATAATGGTCAATTAAACATATCCCGAAACAAAAAGCAAGACATATGTGTGGACATAAAAGAAGTCAGAATAATATCTCCAAGTACTGAAATCGTTTCTAACGGACTAGTTTTAGGTGGACCACACTGCTATAGATCTCTGTACATGGAAAATATGGCAAGCCATAATTTCAGAAACAAAAACACTGATTCTTAGCTATATTATCTCTCTGAAAATTACCAAAAGGACGCTATGTAAAATAGACCTTGATGGGTGAGACTATTCTGAAGGATTTTGGTTTTAATTTTGAAACGCTTATGAACAAATTTCAGCAAAATATCTTCAAAGATCCAATTAAATAAAATTTAAAACTACCTGAAAATGAACTGTAATTGACATATTCTATTTGATCAAATACTTTTCTTGTGGGAATTGCAAACTATTTATTTCTAAATGAAAAACTATGAAAATATAATGGCTTAGTCGCCTAGACCATTTTTCAAGTAGTTAGTAGTTACATTCAGTGACAGGTGACCATAGTGATGAGAGAAGACAATCTTCGATTTATCAGCAGAGAAAGTACATTACACATTTGAATGTATGGTGCATTTCTAAAAGAAATTCAATTACAACAGCTTTGTCTCTGGTGGGAAGAAAAATCAATAACCCTAAATTTCCATCGTGTTTGCGTGACTCTTCATAGTCCATTGAAGTGTATGGTCCTCCAGTAAGTTTGTTTTAGTTCTTTGGTGAACTTTTCAAGCCAGAAATATAATAAATGTCACCTGATTTGTATCTATAGGCTTCTTGAAAGCTACTTTTATCACATTAAAATTCTAACTTTTTTAGGGACAGTCAAGTGAAAAGATCAAGTTGAATGAATATTCCTTAATAACTTTATTATTTTAATAGCTAAAAGTCCCCTTTCATATTTCATCAGTAACTAATATGTAACTGTATTTAGTTAATCTATAAAAATTCATAATAGATATTTATTAAACAAATAATGAACAAAGGCAAACATTCACAATCACACCAAAAGACACAGGGACAAAAGAAATGTTCACATTTCCATTAAACTAACTAAAATTGATTAATAAATGTAGTTTTTCTACTTCAGCTATAATCTGAAATCAAAGTGCTATTATGGTTATGGTTCCTGTAGTGAAAGGATAGGTTTTTAGTATATACAATCACAGTACTTATACACATGTTAAAAATAGTACATATCAGCTTCTCCCTAAAACCCTTATTAAGGAAATGTTTAGGTTATAAAATATCATTGTTTTCACTTAGTTCTTCACCATTAAAGTTTCTCTGTCCTTTTTTTCTCAAAGAATGAGTAATGCTTTTAATGGTAACATCTGTACCTCCACTCCTCTGATGAAACAAACTCTGCCTACCAAATAGTACTTAAACATGAGAGAGTAAATCTAGACATAGTTGATTATTTCTTTAAAAAATTAGAAGAATGGCAAATGGGCAGAATTGTTGCTATTGTTGCTGTTGTGTGGTACTGGTGATTGAAACCAGGCCTTCGCACATGTCGAGAGTTACAAATTGTTGCCTCATAAAATGTCTATATTTTCCTGACCAAACATACACAGATGAATGTTTGACAATTTATGTAAAGGCTGAGTAGATTCTCATCCTCTTTATATCCATTCTAAAGACTGGAAGCCATCAGAAAAAGTACACAAAGAGAGAATGGATGGTATAAAACCAGACTCATAAAGCACAACATCACCTTATTTAAAAAAAAGAGAAAGAATACACCCATGAGCTATAAGTTAGGATGGAAAATACTACCCTTAATTGTTCAATATTCTATATATTCTGTTAGCATTAGGTATATAATTGGAGAATTTCTGTTCATTCTTACTGCATGCAATTGTTATTCTGCATTAATCTTTTTAGAACACTACACAGCATTGTTAGCTGATTCAAATAATTCTTTGTCAGATGCAGCTAAAATATACTGATATTACACCACAGCTAACGTGTTGAAGTTGGTATTCTAAGTTTTCTTAAATATAAAGAAGAAAATGACTCTTTAATGTCTCCTTAATTCATTCTACAATGCAGAAAGGAGCATCTACAAAGTTTAGGTTTTTGGAAAATGAGCAGACAGCAGCAGTAGCCTGACAAGAACACATTAAAGATGGCATTTAAACTGTTAATGTATCAAGCCCATGCTACGTTAAATCTTTGCATGAAGTGAAGTTTTCAGATTTGTCCTTTACAATAGAATTTGTGGTAATTTAGTGAAATGGGCAGGAAAAAAAATGCAGGGAGGCATTAACCCTGTTAGCTACTGCAAATGCCTTTGTTCCTAGCAAGAACATGAAAAGGTGAAATCTGACAACTACTCTGGAGTTTAAGCCATTTAAGCTAAGATTTTACACAAGTGAAAACTGAGGTTCATAGAAATAATGTGACTTGTTCAACACACAGCAGCATAATGGAACATGGTGACATGAATCCATAGCTGTCTACAAAGCTAGTATGTTGCAGGAAGCCAAACTCCTGTACCTTTCATAAAGAATGATCTCTGAATTGTTCAGAGGCTCTTCTTGCATACCTAGAGAAAGCTATGGGTGCTCTTTACTGTCGGTGCCTTGGAACCTCTTAAATAATCAATAGGAAGTCAAGAAATTTTAAATATTTATAAGGTTTTAGCATTACCAATCAACTTCCTGTCAGATGGCACAATTGCAAAAGCCTACTAACTACTCTTTTCCAAGCCCCAGGCTCTTGCGCCATCAATCTAAGTAAAGACAGCTGCTAAATTAATCTTCCTAAAACAGTTTTAATCATGTCATGCTCTTGTGCACAAACTTCTGGTTGCTCCCCTTTGCCTCCTAAATTAAATGAGAAATCCTCACACTGGCATTCAAAGCCCTTCACAACATGTCCCAATCAATCTTCCCTTCCCGGGGCTCATTCCCTCATCTCCAGCCCTGCTCCAGCCACGTGATGGTCACAGCCCTTGTTCTTCCCACCGTCAAGCTTCCACTTGTCCATTGTATTCTCTCCTGTTGCACATTCACTTCTTCCATATTTATTTATGAGAAGTCTATTATTCAAGATCATATTAAGTGTAATCATTTCCTTATTTTTCACACTGACCTCATCCGAAGATCATCCACAATTAGATATCACATCTGCTTCCTTTTAACCCACCAAAGATGTTTGTCTTATTTCCTGAAAATTATCACAGGCCTTTAAAATAATTATATATATATATATATATATATATATATTATACACACACACACACACACACACACACACACACACACACACATATATATTCCTGCTAGAACTTTCTCAGCAAATTGAGCCCCCTGAAGACATAGTAAGTAGATGTCACTGTGGTCAGAGTTTAATCACTATGGCTGAACTATAAGTCAAAGTGTTTTAAGCACAGATTAGACAAACCTTCATGAGGGTTAACATTTCCTAAGACAGAGGCTATCTCCAAGGCAAATCACCAACATGCCCACGGTGTACAAGGTGGAATGTGAGAAATAAATGATACACATTGCTATAGACAGTGATTGGGATGAAACAGGATATTGTTAACTTTTAGTTTTAGGAATAGTCACAGCCCAGTTCTTCATTCAGCTGAGGTTCCCTTGACTCAGCACTCCCTTGGGGAGTGCAGTGCATTCAGAAGCTCTCTTAACTCTTCTGGCACAGTTAATGCACTGAAGGAGAGAATCGACCAATGATCTGGAAGGCAACGTGCAGCTCCCTAAGGCCCACATCTGCTGTTGGGCAACAAGCGCAGCAACTTGGTGGGTTCACTAATGAGGTCAGTTGGTAACACAGGCCTCTTTTCCTAATAATCAAAAATGCCAAAAACAACTAGTAATAATCCTACTAGAATCATAGTATGAAAACTTGGTATGTTTTCACCATTTATGCTTTAAGTATAATTCTGAACAACACCAAATGCCATAGTTGTGATAGCTGCCCATTTGGATGACGTAAGATAGAAAGAGGTAACTTCTCCAATGCATTCTGGCATCAGCATAATCACCTGATGAAAGCAATTTCAAATCCTAAAATCTAAGAATGAGCTTGTTTTCTTCCATCTTTTTCACCTTCTTCTTCATCTCACAGGTCAGCATCAAAAAGCAATGTGAACATTCTATCATCCATTGGTCCTTCTAGATGCTCCCACTGTTGCTCTGGATAATTTTCTACATTATGTACCACTTTCTATCTTCTCAGTTTGGGGTGTTAATGATCTAGGTGTCTGAGTCTCAAGCACTGCCTCCCTAATGCCATCTGTACTTCCTTCAGCGAATGCCATCTGTGTCTTAGCTGCTTTCAAATTCTATGGGTCCATTTTACTTCCCTGTAAACAAACACAGCACCTGATAAAAACAGTTAAGTAGCTGGAAAAACAGGCTGTGTCTGTGTAATTGGCCTTGTATGTGCTCCTCAGTGTTGCTTGTCAATGAGAATTATGCTCATGCAGCCTATGGCAGAAGGTGGCCTTTTAGAGAGCAGTGTTATGTATCCTATTCATTTTTCTTTTGAAAATGTAGAGCTAGATGCAACTCAGAAATGACAGTAGAAGAGGAATATTAGCATGAAAAATGAATCACCTTTTTCTTCTTTGGTAAAGGAAAAATATACATGTAGGATGTTTCACAGTATTTCTTTGAACTGGTATGGTCAATATGTTATTTGAATTATAACAAATCATAAATAATTTTCTTATATGAGCATATTCACCTAATAAATTTCCTGACATCGCCAATGTTGCTGAAAATTGTATCAGCATATCTGTCCCTAGAATAGATTTAGAAATATGATATTTTCTTCCTCCCAGCCTCTCTGGCCCCAAATTGTTGTCCCCACTGTCACTGCCTCCTTCCTCTCCATCCTGCTCCATATAGTCACTTTCCATTTCTGCTAATTTCTGCTTTAAAATGTCTCTCATGTCCATCATCTTCCCATTCTCACTGTGAGTCACTGTTCCTATAAACTAAAAGGCCGTTGCTTCTCAGCCAGTGCCCTTTCCTGCAATCCACTTTCCATTTTTCCAATTTCTTGCTCAATCTCTACAGAAATCAGACTTGGGTTTTCATTGTCCCATTGCTCCAAAGGCATTAATGTGTATTTGTTGACTCTAAAATCTTTCAGTTTAAATTTCTAAGCCTTTAATATCCTATCAAGCCAATAATATACCACAATTCCATGTTTTTCATGAGTTCCCACTGGTGACATACTTTCTCCAGAATTTACTAACTGCAATACTTTCATTTTTCTAAACAAAGGCCTTACATTTCATTGTGTTAAGTCCTTAAAGGATGATCCAAAATATTATTCCTCTGGGGGAAAACATATGTTGGATTTATTTTAACTCTATGGGGTTCTTGAATTCTCATGAACCTCAATAATAAAAATGTAGTCTTGCAGCACACATATTTGATTATTTGTAACTTGTGTTTGTATTACATTTTAAGCACATGAGTCCAGTGCTTATATTAATTGTATTAATTGTCATTGTTATTAATTGGACAGGTTGTGTTTGTACTTTAACACCTAACAGGAAGCCTGGCACACAATAAATGTTCAAAAAGTTCATATTGAATTTATTCAGTATATATAGTCTATGAGTTAGTAGTGTTCTGAGAAATTATGTTCTGTGTACTCATTAGTACAAATCTACATCCACTATGACTTGTCTGTTCCTTGTAGCAATTTGCATTCAACTCAATGATTTTGCTTTCTTTCCGAGTGACAGTTTGTGGTTTGCTGTCAGTGTGCCTCTTTCTCCTCATTTTCAAGCTTGAGTAAAGGTAAGATTTCCAACTTGCTTCCTCTGTTTCTTTGTCACACTTCCTTGTGGTGATTCTATCTTGTTCTGACATAGTTATCTCTTTCTCATTTCCAAAAGATAAACCAGCAAAATCAATTGATTCATCTTGGAGAATTTCCTCTTTCTCCAATCTAACTCTATTCTTTTCACTCAGTCTCTATTCTGAATTTCTTTCTTGAGTCCTGGTGAAGAAGCCATGCCACAGAAGGTCTGGGCGGGGAAGTAAGGGCAGCAGGGTGGGAAGGATGCTGGTCGGCTAGACATCCTTGAGTCATCCTGACTTGCATCTCACCCGCAACCCTCCCCAGCAACTGGTCAGATTTAAACTCTCTAAAGTGTCAGTGAATATCTCACATTTCACTTTTGTTCCTTTCTACCCTTTGACTATTGTCTTGGGCAAGGGCCTCACTGTCTCTTGCACAATGTCGTAGTAAATGTCGAATATGCTTTATAGTGGTCTATCATCCTTGAATTCCATCGTTTGCACGGGGGTCGGGGAGAACATTCAATAGTGAGCATCCAATCATGCTACGGTTTTATATATATCCTCCAATGAATTACTATCACCCAAAGAGGTTCCTCGGTCACCAAGACATGGACGCCAAGCGGCACTTCGGGCTGCTGTCTCACTGCGCTCTGAGCACATGAAGTTCGCTCTGCCCAGCAGAGTCTCCCATGCATCCAGTGCCTCCACTTCCTCTTGCTTCACAGGCTAGTTCAGGTATGATGATGAGACGTTGCCTTTTCTCATCAGCTCCTACTCAAGACAGAGCCGGTGATTTCCTCCCTTGGGCTACATCCTGCCACAAATGCAGTTTATTTACTTGTCTCACAGCTCCTCTATTTCTTTTTAACTTAGTCACTAAAGGTACAACCCATGGCCCTAGGTGGCCTGGCTTTCAATCTTTGCTCTACCACCTTATTGCTATGTAGCTGAACAATTTATTTAAACTCATTTTTCCCCTCAGTAAGAAGAGATGATAATAACAACTCTTTCATAATTATTTGTGATAATACAACAGTGTACAGATGTTAAAATAATGCCCGGCCCAGCTACAAGGAACTGTACAAGTGATGTCCACTATAATAAATTTTATTATCCATTGCTTTATTTGTCCCTTATGGGCAAGTGTGATGTCCTTGTACTTTTACCTTCAGAGTCTAAAACTTGTTAAACATTCAGTAAATGTTTGATCACATAACAAATAAATGCATTAAAGCAAGAATAAGACAACAGACTTTTTATTTCTCCCAAGTTACAATATGTCTGCTTTTTTCATTGTTCCCCTTAAATATGAAGAGGACTGTTAGAGTACAAACACAAGTGCTCCTAGAATTTCATTGGACTATTTCAATACAACTATTGAATGGGCACAAGGACATTCTATTCTATTATTTTTTGGTATTATATGAGCATCTATAGGTGTTCCATAGGGGGAAATGCCAGCAAAATTAATAAACAATATTGGCAATATAATTGGTGAAAGCAAAGAAAAATAAAATGAGGATCTCTTGTTGAAAAATTATTATGAATTTCAAGATAATGAAAACACACTATTTAGCCAACTTTGGGGTATTTCAAACTCATGTATTGGTTTGACTATACAGATAACTGACCCACAAAGCCAGTTTTTCTGTCATAACTTCTAACCTCTATTAGTTCACAGTACCTTGTGAGACATATACCTAGTTTTATTACTAGCTCAGTCTGTTGCATGTACATTGAAAAGTTTCAGGTCAATAATGTTTTTATTCAGCTTCCACATACTACAAAATCAACTGGCCTCTCTATTGTTCTTACTTGCATTAATCATGGGCAGGACATTTTGCCTGAGGTGCTGCGCATACAATCATATCACACTCTTTGATCAGGTTCACTGTAGGTGATTTCAGGCTTTTCTTGGAAAACGTTGCAGTTGCATTTTGCAATATCTAATGAATGAACAAAGAAAAAATAATACCAAACATGCATATTTGAATGATGAAGTGAACCAGGAGAAGGTGAAATGAGAGCAGAAAAGACCACTGGAGTGGCTGCATGAGGCTGACCATCAATAAATCCAGTAATACGTCTTCTTAGACCGTCTAGTGCAGTACTCAGGCTCTGCCTCTTCCCTAACTGCAAAGAAAACACCTTCAGTGAAAGTGGTGAGGAGTCCCATCACAGACAGAGAGTAGAACAAGCATAAAGAAAAGATGATAGTTAGGAAAGAAGATATATTTGTCAGAGGAGGGACATTGGGGTTGCATATGAGGAAAGGGAAATTAAAATAGAAGGTTGGAAGGCAAAATGAGGTGTCTGGATTGGAAAAGGAAGATTATTCTCAGTGCTCCCATCACACAAATGCATTGTTGGCATCCTGTACTAAAATATAAATTCAGTGCAGAGGCAATAAGCCTGGCAGCTACATTCCCAGGCTGGGAGCCAAGAGCCTGGGCTGTTGGCAGTCACTTGGCCTCAAGGGCCCCTGCGACAGAGTCCAGGTTATATCTGTCAGACGCCGAGCCATTGAACACTGTTTTTCCTTAGTTAAGAACTTTGATGTTGCTTTGAAATTTTCTTCATTTTGGGAGAACTGTGCCATAAACAAACAGTTATTTCATAGCCAAACAGGATGAAATTTATACTACATCTGGTGAGGAGTGATAACGTGTGGTATCACTCAAACAAATGCAGATGGTGGAAGATGAAGGCGCTTTCCAACCTAGTGCATTGTCTCTTAAGGCTATTTATGTTTTTAGGAATATTTGTTGAATCCCTTATGAGTGCTATGTAAGTAAATAGTGAACAAGCAAAATATCTTTCTGGGGAAGACACAGAATAAAGTTTTAAGCACATAAGAGAACAAGACAAGTCTATATGGAGATAAAAGCATAATGAAGGAAATAATCAAAGACATGGAAAAGAATAAGCAAAGGAAGAAGATGAGGTAGCCTTTACTGAATGGTCAGCATAGACTGATTTGATAGTCACTTTACTAATTATATAGCCAGGCAAGGGAGAAGTCAGACATTATACATTAAAGGTAAAAAGCAGTGAGTGTAAAGGTCCAATCAGAAGATAAACAAGGTTAGAATGTAGAGGGAAGGGAAAATATATGCAAAGAAATGGTGCAGGTGGACAGGAGTCATCATGTAAGTCCTTAGAGGTCGTGTTAAGAAGTCTTATTTTACTGTGAAAGCAACAGAGAATCCCTCATTGGATTAAGAACAGATGATAAGATTGATTTTAGAATTTAAAGTTCACACTGGCTGCTGTGGGTAGAATGAATTTCAAGGTCAGGTGTGGAAATAAGAAGACCTTTTATGGGATTATTATAATAGTTGAAGCTAGAAATAGTGGAGGCTATTGATTAGGGAACACAAAATGGACAAAGAATGAAGGGTGTGCCTATGCAGAAAGGCAGTGTCAGCAGTTACCTGAGTGTCAGATGAAGCCACCTTCACACACTGGGGAAAAGTCACCCCATGAGGGGAGAGATGGCTCCCAAGGCTTCACAGTGCACCAACTCCAGCTTTGTTTGGAAAAGCCTCAAGAGAAGATAACTGATAAATTGAGGGATAAATTGGGGGAAAGGGGACATGCATGTATATACATATACACACACGAACAAATAAGCAAACAAATATTTGAAACAAGTGCTCCAAGCATTCTAACCTCGAATTACACAGGGAGGAGTCCCACAGAGTGCACTAGCCTTGGAAGGCGTGGCTGGAGTACGCATCCTTGAGTACCCATTTTAGGGATAAATTTCAATCTCAAAGCAGCTCAAAGCCAGACACCTCTCCCATGTGTTCCTGTAATGGTTTCTTCCCTCTGTTCAACTGGCCTTACCACATTGTTATGTGCTCTTTTAGTCTACGCCTCTCTGATGAGAAAGTGAGGTCTCCCCATGGTAGCTCTTCAAAGCATTTTTTATCTCAGTATCTTTGGGGTCTACCTAGGGTGCTGCACAAAAGTGAGCAAAGAACTGGATAACAGTAGCTGTTAATTTACCTCTGGAAGCAACAACCTATAATCAGTAATTCAGCAGCTGCTGCATCAGTAGCCAAAGAATTCTGAGCTTTAAAGAGATTTGGGCAGGTACAATATCGTTTTTTTTTTTTTTTTTTTTTTTTTTTCCCTAACAGATGGATAAAAAGTTTTAAACCAGTGTTTCTTGGCAGAGCAGCTAAGGTGGGCTCAGGCAAAGAGGCTGCTATAATTACAGTTTTGGTTATGCCTGATGTATTTTATTCTGATGTGCATATTTTGTGCTCCATACACATTTAAAGATTCAATTATATGTTTTATTATAGGGAACCCTGTGCCAAATATAAGTATCATTAACTTGTTGTTTCCTTCACTGAAGCAGTTATTCCCTCATTTCATTTTGAGATTGTAAACGTATCAAGTTTACATTTAATTGGTAATATTAATGCGGACGTTGACACAAATGCCCTGTTGTTTGTTACTGGCAGGATGTCATTGCAATGTAAGCCTGCTGAGGACAGAGAATGTGGCCTCCAGTCTGAGCTTCTATCAGTACCAAATAGGTGGAATTTGCTTACTAAAGCTCTGGCTAAGTGATAAAGGAAGAACAGCTAGGTTAGGGAAACTGAGGCAGTATAGTTTGGACACAAAGCAGAACAAAGTGAGACAGACAGCAGGAAGAAAAGTCCTTCTGATTGTCAGGTTTTCTATGGAATGACAATCTGAAGCTGCTGTACGAAACTTTTTTTTTTTTTTCAGTACTGGGGATCGAACTCAGGACCTTCCGCTTGCCAGGCAGATGCTTATGCCACTGAGTTATATCCCTAGCCCAGAAGCTGCTGTACAAACACTCTACAAGGCTTCATATCTTTTCCCCTTAGAATGTGATTTGCTAACCTACACACAAACACCCATACAAAGGTCTTTGTGAAACATCTAATTTGCTATAATGGAATCTGGGTGTGGCTCACAGTAGCTGAGCCTGGGGAAAACCGGAACCCATTGGTGCAATCACCCACTTGCAAGCGAATGGCAAGGTGTGTACAGAAGCTCCAAAGCAGCAACAGGTGCTTTTTACCCATGAAATGCTCATTGTTGAATTTGTTGTATTTAGAATTTTGTTTTTTTAAAGTTTTCTTCTAATTTTTTCTTGCTAAAGTAAGCCAGTTCAGTAAAATGACACATGAAAAGCCTGGTCATTGTAGCTTTAGGCATACTGTACCAAACTAATCTTCAAAATATGTTATAAAAATATATGCCTGCTAGATGTGAAGACATCCACCTCCTTTTCCTTTTTTATTTTAAGGAAAGAAAAAAGACAAGTAAAAATAAGAGTTTCAAATCAGGCTAATAGGAGATTGACAACAACTAATACACTGTGTATTGTTATCTGCATAGTAGTTACTTGGGGTACAAGATATAGGCATGAAATTTTGTCCAAACAGCATTAGTGCAAATCTTTTTTTTCAGTGAACTGAGAGAAACTGGCTGTCTATCGTAACTATCTTGTGTATATATTTATATACATATTTTTCCTTTTATCTTGGAACTCAGCTACAAGGTCTTTATTTGCATAGTAATGAACCAAGGCATGTTATGAACAGACCCATTACTCCCAGTTCCCAAACTAATCAGAATGTGACACTTGACAATTGGTTTACCAGTTTCCAACTGATGTTACATTTGCTAACAGAACACAGCTAGGAACTATACGCACGAATGAAGCAGAAATTCCCAATGAAAAGTTTCAATTCCAAAACAGACAATTGTATAGCATAATCTTTGGATTCTAATACGATAAAACATTGGCCTCCTATAAGGCAAGGAAGGCAAACTGATACTACTGATGTAAAGACTGCATTGTGATGCAAAATTTGACAGAGGAACCTCTACTAAACTGAAGCCTGAGATGGCAACTTTTACATAACAAAAGGAAAGGTGGAGTAGGTGTTGTTGAGGTAAGCAGCAACTATGGTGTCACTCAAAACGCAAAGCATTGGCCAGCGGTTGTTTTACTCAACCCTAAAGATGCATGGCACAGTTTGATAGTTTGCAAAATAATAACAAGGGCAAAGTATCATGGAGAAATTTTCTTAGATGACTGGGACTGGAACTCATGAGAGACAATTTTCAATAGAAGAAGAGCAAAGTATTTCTGCCCGGGGAACTACTCAAAAGACCGGGGAGCACACTGGTGAACTAACAGATGCCATATCACAAAACCTACTGCGACAACAGGAAAACCAAAAAAATGTCAGCTGTGCCCTACAAAAATGAAGGGAAAAGAAAACACAGATGCTATCACTGTAAGTGATACTTGCACATGGAACATGCAATGTTCATGTGCATAGCCTGCCTTGGTTGTGACAATGAAAGCAAAGATTATTTCTGTGGTATTTTTTGTTTGTCTTTACGTTGCAGTTCACATGGATATTTATTTTTTGATGTTATGTTTTAGGTTTTGTAAGAAAGTGCACAGCTGATGTGAAAATGTTGATGTCTATTCTAAGTGCTCATTACATACTTGATATTTTATTGTATTGGTATCTTAAGTGTACATTGTACACTATAGTAATGGACAAAATATCCAAAACAGCAAGGTTTCAAGTATTCCCTATTAAAAAACAGGAAAGCTAAGCACATGTCAGTGTAAGTTATATGTGGGTATGAAATGTGCTGTTGCCATGTGTAAAGATGGCCTTAGGTGTGATGAGTGAAGTAAGTATTACTTTCTGGAGAGATCTATTGGTATTTTTATCGTAGTTCATATAGGAATTTATTTCTGTTTTCCTTTTTTACAATTTGTAAATCAAAAAACAGACATTGTTGAA
The DNA here is from genome assembly GCA_004027595.1 of Dinomys branickii. Classification (NCBI taxonomy): domain Eukaryota; kingdom Metazoa; phylum Chordata; class Mammalia; order Rodentia; family Dinomyidae; genus Dinomys; species Dinomys branickii. The sequence goes on from PVLD010003076.1 coordinate 109,498, forward strand.
AATTTTGATGATTTTTATAAACAGTAAATATTAAAAATTCAATACTTTATTTTTTGATATTTTTCCTCTTAAATGCTCATTGTTTAATACAATAAAACTTATGAAATGAAAATTTATAATTCACCAATAGAAACACTTCTAAAGCACAGAGGTGGGTTGTGCTTCAGAACACTCCTTCAACACAAAATTCCAGCCATGCCCCTAACCCCCAAAAGAAATAGTATCCAGGCGTGGTGGTGCATGCCTGTAATCCCAGCACTTGGGAGGCTGAGGCAGGAAGATCCTTTGGATTTTGAGACCAGCCTGGGCTATAAAGTGTGCTCAAATTCAGCCTGAACTTCATAGCAAGACCCTGTCTCAGAAAGACAAAAAATAAAGCAATCGTTTTCACTCTATAAAATAGGAATAATTTTAGCACACTTTTGAAGTGATTATGTGGCTACAGTTTGTAAAAAGTGAAAAGTCCTTTGTGCTCCTCAAGAATTTAAGTGCATCTCAAACCTCAGAATATGAGTGTTATGGATTGAATTGTATATTCCTAAAAATTGTATTTTATGTTTTTAAGCTATGTTATAGAATGTGACCTTTTCAAAAACAGTATAGTTACAGATGTAGTTAGTCAAGATGAGGTCATTAGCTTCAGTTATAGCCCCCTAGAACAAATGTCCTTATAAAATGGATAATTTGAACACATGCATACAGAGAGAACACCACGTGAAGAATTGTAGGGAGAACATTGCCATCTACAAATCAAGCAGGGAGCCCTAGTACAGACTTGTCCCTACCTCCCTCAGAAAGTACTATTGATAATTAAATCAGACACAAGTTACTTATGGCATCCCTGGGCAGGAAGTGTCAGGTAATGTCTACATATTTTAAATGACTATGTGATAATTAACCCATCCCAGAAAGACCAGCACCATGTGAAATCAGATGTGCACACTAAAATGTTAATTTCAGAGAACAAAGTTGAAAGTAGAATGGTGGTGATCAGTGACAGGGGAGAGTGGGTGGGATATAGGGAAAGACTGACCAATGAGAATTGAATTACAGTGAAGACCAAGAAGTTCTACTGTGCTATTGCACACCATAGTGCATCAGATGAGAATTATCTACCATATAGCAAGTGAAAAGCTCAGCAAAAGGGTCCTGAATGCTTTCACCATGAAGAAATGAAAAACATTTGAGAATACAGATATATTTAATGTGACTTAAACATTACACAATGATATATGTATCAAAAGACCACTTGTTACTCCATTAATATATATAATTTTGTTTATATGACAGTTAAAAGTAAATTTATTTTAAATGAAGACTTATTATGAGAAATCATCCTTCCATATCTAGTCCATAATTTAAAATTATCAAACCTATAATTAATTTGTGTGGTGTTATTAGAAAATTTACATGTAATGTGCCAGGCATGTACAACCATGGTGTGTGGGGGATGAAAAGTATTTAAAGGAATAATGGCAACAGTCAAGAAAAATTATCAGTTCATCTTAATGGTCAAGACTCTAGAATTCTGATAAAGCAATGATTGTGTCATAATTATTAAGCCCATAGTATGCTCTATCTGTGAAAATAGTACCTAAGGGAAAGGTTTTATGTAGGATTGGAGGAAGGACAGCAGGTTCTACCAAAGATTTATATCAGCATAAATCTTTTTTCTGGTGGCAATATGTCTTAAAATTTTACAACTCCAACTCCTATTTCTAGAAGAAAAACAAATTATCCTCTGGAAAAATTGAGCTGGACACCTACAATGGTCCTTTAATCATCTGCTCCAAGAAACTCTCTCCGCCTGTCAGTAAACAATGGAGCAATTGATGTTGTTCTTTTAAAATTTTACAGCCCTTGAGATCTTCTTCATTTAGGGTTTCAACTTAAACTGTTCAGCTTTCAGAAGATGTCACCACTTGTGTCCACAGCTCCGAATTCAAATAGGAAGTCAGAACTCTGGTTCCATCTGCTTTTCCAATCACCTTCAGGTTCCAAATGGACCAGATGTTTCAATTATTTCAGTATAAGGTGATTTTTCTACTAATAAGTTGGCCACCAATTTCACCTTCGAAGTATCTAAATAAACAGGACTCTCTTGTTGCTGCTGGTGTATTTCTGCTTTGTTTTAGTTCCTCCATTCAAAAGTAGTCCCCTTCAAGGAAGTATAGTTAGTTGGCCACCAAAGCTTTATGAATTTTAGGAAAGACACTTAACTTCATTGTTTCTTTATTTCTGCATCCATAAATGAGGGTGACAACCATATGGGATCAATGTGATAATTAATAATTATTATGACCAAATGCCTAGGGCATAGTAACAACTGACCAATGCAGATTTGATCTCCATTCCCTGAATATTGCACATCAAACAATTTAAATGGAAACAATCAAATGGGAGCAGAATCCCGTCCTCTCTACCCCTTAACACATGCTCATATGTGCTATCAAGCAACATGCTAATTTAAGTTACTTTCTAGAAATAGATGGAGAAGGGAGAGATGGGGGCAAAGGGTATGAAAAAAGGCATTAAGATGTGTTATGGCTGTGTATCATCTTCACACAAGAAATGTAAACATGATGTGCTGCAAACATGTAGTAGTAAAAAACTGTTAAAATTACATTCCTGTGTTATTTTAAATCCCAAACTCCCAATTTTATATTAAATTCCATCTTTATTTACTCTGCCATGCCAAAAATTCTCCCATCTTTTTCCTACATTCTTTAATATCCTAAGCATGGTCATTTACTAGCCATAATTTTCAAAACCAGTTTGAATTAAAACACGTTTATACTAAAAGACTATCTGTAGAACATAAAGTCAGAACTTTTTTGGAAATGGAGCTGTTTCCAGCAGTTGGTGACAAATTATTTTCATGAAACTTATTTTTTCTTTAATGTATACATTTAAAATATACATTTGATGTTTTAAACAGAACACAAAATATTTGCTTCAATAAAGAAGTGTCTCTTCGGGGGTTAGGGTAAATATTTTGTTCTTTTCTCATTATATACAAATATTTCTTTCATCTATATTGTTCCCTAAAACAAACAATATTGTCCTCACAGTCCCATTTGTTCCTGCTCTATTTTAAATTCATTCAGTTAATTATTTACACTTAGGAACTTCTTATCTGCCCTCATTTTTCCTTCAGTCTATTCCAAGTGATAAGACCCCTGCAACTCGACAGAAACTCATTTGCAAAAACTAACGGTGTCATTGTTGCACAATGTCATTCCCCAGACCATTCTATACTCTTTCTTTTCACTTTATTTGATGGCAAATGTATTCTTCCAACTATTCAGACCAAAATCTAGCACGCTTTTATAGTCCACAACAAACTGATCAGGAAATAGGATCTTCCAACCATATGGAGAATCAGACACTTCTATTGATACTAACCTGGTTCAAGCCTGGACAATGGTCAGATCTTGCTGCAGTTTCCCCTTGCTCTATGCTCTCCTACAACCTACTCTCAATACACCAGCCAAAGGGTCTTTGTAGAAAGGAGTTTGTTTCTCTGCTTCTTTCACCATTTAAGTTCAATTGATTCCTGTGTTTTCTGTATAAAATCTGCCCCCATGTACTAGGATATGATCTTTAAATGAGCAATTTTTTTTTCTTTTGTTCACTAATATCCCTCTGGTTTAGAGCTATAATTAGTACAGAGCAAGCACTCAATAAATATTTATTAAATGAATAAATATATTAGTTAGAAATACGTGAACCAAAAGAAAGAGCATTTTGGAATATAATTCACTTTTAAAATTCTAAACACATTGACACGGATACATACATCTTTACTAAGGGAAAAACCACTCCTATGTGAAACAAACGACCAAATACACCTTAAATTGGTGGGAAATGTTGGAGTGTTGGTTGTTTGTTTTGTTTTCGTACCAGGAATCAAATGCAGGACCTTGTGCTTGCCAAGCAGGTGCTGTGACGCTGAGCTACATCTCAGCTCTTGTTGAATAAATTCAATGTCACTTTAAGTGAAGATTATTAACCAAAACATCTACAATATTTTTTTGAAAATCAGGAAGGAAATGCTAAAGCAATAAGTAATTATATTAGAACATCTATAAAGATTTTCATCTATATATCAAAGTTGGGTTAAATAAAATGTGATTAACAATGTCTCCCAACTGTAAAAATAAAATCAGTTTTGCATTCCTCTCAGAAAAGCTATGCAAATAATCACCAAAGTGCTGAGAAGTACACAGGCCTAGAGCGTGAAGCAGCTAACCAGCTTTTCTGTGGATTCTCTGGGCCCCTTGTTCCTCTTGCCCTGCTGATTGCCCATCACTTGCCCACCTCAGTGTTTGTTAATCCACTTAAAAGAGAATAACGTAGAGAAACAGAGGGAAACTTAAGTAAGTTAGAGCTCTTCGATAGCAGCCCAAGAATGGTTTGGGACCTGAGTTAAGACAGAAAGAATATATGTGCACTATTTCCAAAATATGCTTAATTTGGAAAACTGGTTGCTAACCTTGAATTGATCCAATTCTATTAAGGTGAGCTTTGGGTCTATATAATACATTTTGAATTCACAGAGTGAAAGGAACTTATGATCTTGAATACAAAAAGAATAAAAAGATCAAGGATGAGAAAGAGAGAAAGAATAAGGTTGGAGAGGTTCATGACTACACTGTAGAATCATCTATAGTAGGTAAACCAACATCAGGAAATCTACTAATCCACTGTGAGCAAGAACTAAAGCCATGACCGCCTTTATTGGTGCTGGCAGTAAACGTTGGGCTAAAGCAAAAACTTCTCAGAAATGACTTCTTTTCCATAAAGTTGATGGGTTAGGCAAATGATTAAATTATGCAAAACACCTAACACATAAATGTAAATATCCACTATGTCCAAATGCCAGTTTCTATCATGTTATCTGCCTATTTTCTCGTGTCGATAGTCATCTCATTTTAAGCATCCATTGTTCTCTTCAATTTGGAAAGATAAAACCCTAAAGAAATATTTAGATGGTAATTAACATATGGCTAAAACTATCTTGGGAAATACAAAAAGATAGATTAAAATGTGCACCTGGGACCTGTTTGAAAATGAAACTCAGTCTACTGATAGAAGTATGCTGCTTTTCTTTAAATGCACAAGAAAACATTATAAAAGTTCCACTTAAAAATTACAAAGTGGTATGTCTTTGAGGAAGGAAAATATTTTCCTCTTTTTCTACAGATCAAAGTGCACAAAATGTGTTATTCTTGGGCTGGGAATATAGCTCAGTGGAATAAGTGCCTGCCTGGCAAGCACAAGGTCCTGAGTTCAATCCCCAGTACAGCAAAAAAAAAAAAAAAAAAAAAAAAAAAAAGTGTTGTTCTTTGTAGAATTGCTTGAATGTAAGTTCTATGGGAAGAGGATTCCCTGCCTCATTCATTACTGACTCCCTTGAATACAACATGGCTTATAATTGGCAATTAGGAAATACTTCTGAGTGAATACAGTACGCACAAATTAGAGTGGACTTGGCACAGAAACAGGAGTCCATCTGCCTCCTCAAATGACTGTACACACTTACAAAAAACATAGGTAAATAATGGCAAGCCAGTATTTCATTAACACTTAGAAAAAGGACACACAACTATTTTTACAGTTTTTGAACCACCATTTATAAAACATTGGAATTCTGTTAAAGAACATATAGTCAATATGCAGCATATGTTTCTATAGGCATAGATAAATTTGAAATGGCTAACAACTTCTTGAGCCAAGATAATAATGATTATTTGAAGTGACCAAACTAGTCCTTCAGGTTTGAGAAAGAAAGGATTCAAAGGGTTGGGAAGAAAATTTTTACTACTATATTTAAATTAGCCTTCTGAACTTACATTTTTATTTACTTAAAAACTACTATTTATATAAAAAATTACACATATACTCTCCGTTATGCAGACTTTGGGAAAAGGTACCAGTAGCTAATAAGTGAGTGAAATTTATTTAGTAATAGGATATATTAAATTTCCAAGCAAAATACTTAAGAATCCTTAGTTAAGAATATGTGAAAGTCCACTAGTTTCAGACTATGAACCATGCAGCTTAAAAATGGGTCTATAGATGCTGTTCTCAGTCTGATTAAAAATTAGTTCAAACCCTGACAAGGTAAAGAGTACAGCCTGCATACCTCTCTGCCAACTAACTGGTAGACCTGATGAAACCAAAAATCCAAAGAACAATGAAAAATACATTTCTAATAAGTTCTTTCTCTTTGAAGTTGTATGGGGAAAAGGTCACTAAGTAGCTTACTATCTTACCGTTTGGTGCCCCTATCTTTTTCTCGGTCACACATTTTTTTATGCATTGTGCTCTATTTATGCATTCTTCAATAGCATCTTTATTTATGACTTTGTGAATCAACATCATTGTAATAGGAGGCAAAAGTCACTTAGCTAATTACACATACTTGATAAGCTGCATAATAATAACCACTGCTGTACTGCACATTAGTTGAAGGCATAGAAATTACTGCAGTTATTTTCATTTGGGGAAAAACAAGAGCCCTTTCCTGTTGTTCAAAAACACCCTTGTGGCCTTGATATTCATCTTTGACTTTGTGCTTTTAACCAGAATTCTAGCATCGATAAGACAAATAAAGGTTAATGCCCATTCTACTAGTAGTACCAAGGAATGTTAGAAAAAATGTCAGTCTAATGCAAATATTTCTGATCCATAGTTGAGAATATTATCTTATGAAGTGTGTTCCACATAATGCAGTCCCAGGAAAACAGAACAGTTTAGACACTCCCAGCCCCACAAAGATGCTGTAATGAAATCTAACTTGGTCCAGCAAGGCAATTAGAAGTGCATAGAGAGACAGAATGTGAGGCACTAGAATATTAACATGACTTCTGTATGAAGATTGGAAATTCTATAAAGTTACAAATAAGGTCAAATTAACTCATAGATGATTTACTGCCTAGAAATTCATACTCTCCTATGAGTGATTTACTGAATGTGATATAAAAATGAAGTGCGGACAAGCTACATTCAGATCCAAGCTTGCAGCTGTCACTGTCTACATTTGCTCAATCTGGCTAGAGGATGATTTGAAGGTTGATTTAATTGTAGCTTCTGAATCATACTCTTCCCTATGTTTTAAGTTGTTTAAAATAAATATAAAAATGTTGAAGTATTTTAAGACTGTAAATATTTAACATAAAATCTAAAAATCTCATTCTCTTCAGAAAGACAAACTGAAAATGAAAAGATTAGGAAAAAATACCATTATTTAGTAATGATAATTGCCAAATATTTTTGACAAATTTATTTTTAGATGAGGACATGCCCAAGATATTGAGGAGATAAGAATTAACAAATAAAAATTGAAGTTTGTGACTGAACTGACAAATTTGAAGAGAAATAAAGTCTACATGTAGTCAGGAAGAGTTCAGAGCTCTGAACACTGAGCAAGCGCTAAGGCAGCACTGTCTGGGGTCCGTGAAAGCAAATAAAAGGCTAAATATATTTGTCTCCATAACCAAATTGCAGCAGAGAATTTTTTCTTGCTGATGCTATCAGCACTAACACACAAGGCACCATCAATGAACACTGTCAAAGTTATCTACTCAGAACTCTCTCTGTTCATCTTTCTGTTCCTAGACAAAGTCCACCAAATTCCCCAGATCACCTAATCATTCACTTCATAGCATCAGCAAATCATCCTTAGGGAGAGTATCTTGTTCTTCCTCTGTAAGCTCTTAACCCATTTTTTTTTTCATTTTCACTTTTATACATACCTCCTTTTCTACATATTTTCTTGCCGGGCTTTCTGGCACATTCCTTGGATATTCTTTTTACTGAAAAATGAATAGAAGACTAGAAAATAACATGGCGCTCCATCACAGACCGCCGGAACATGCAACACCACTATCTAACTCAATACACTCCTGCATTTGACTGAGTGCGAAGGATTCCCCGATTCGTTGAGCCTGCACATGCAATGAGGAAATGTTGATGCATCTTCTCAGAAGTCATTTGGTAGGAAATGGAAACTAGGAGCCCATTTCTACCTAAGTATACGTGCTGTGGAGGAAAGAAAATGAGTAGGCACAGGAAAAAATAAGAACAGATACGCTGACACACATAAACAAAAAGGGCAGCATGCAAGCATGTAAAATATGTCTACATGCCAAGAGGAAAAGCCATGCATACTACCAGTACACATGAATTAATATTGTTAGAACTTAGAACAGAAAAAATAAATAAGTATATCTCCCTGTTTTTCCTGCAATAAACTCACCATCCTCAGTTGGGACATATATGTTTAAATACAGGCAGTCTTCACTCTGGTCTTGTACATACGATGAAACTACATCCAAGTTATTAGTGAACCACACAGGAAGCATGACTTCTGGCAATCTGCCATCAATGATATTCTGGGGACACACAGGAGCAAACTGAGTGGCATTCCTGATATCTGCCCAGGGCGATGGCGGCTCCGGGGGCTGAAAACGACGTTCCCCTGTTGGGGGAGCTGCGTACGGAACCCCAAGAAACTGAATAACAGGCCCCAAAATCTCGTTGTTGAGTTCTTTCTTTACCCCTCTTATCTTGCCAAAGTTGGTGGTCACCAGTGGGTCCCCATCATCCAATTTTTGTGAAAGCACTTGGGCAGCATGAAGCAAACTTCCCAACACACAGAGAGTCAGGGAGGCAGCCAGGCCCCCGTGTACCAAACACGCCATCACTGCTCTCCAGACATAATTTGGCCACATGTATCTGGGAAGTGCCATAGTCCCACATTAGTTGTCTAGCTGTCTGGTTTCAGTGAGGCAAATGTATTTATATCCACTTGAGAAAGGCTGTGGAGTGGTAGTTATGCCGCCAATTTTTCAAAGGTGAACTTGTGGAGGAAAGCTCGGAAAGCTTTTCCCGCAGAAAGAATCTCCCATTGATTTCACATGTACTGAAGCACGATCTTCAATCATCACCATTTATCCGACCATGTCCTATTGACCATTCTGTTTTCCATAGTAGCAATATGGCAGAATGGCCACTGACTGTAGATTTCCTCCTGGTAAATCAAATCCACTTAGCTGCAGGTCTATATCCTAGAGAAAATAAAAATAAATCATTAGTACAAACAAACTAAAATAGACAGAGTGATAACTAGATGCTTTATAAGCTATAGAAATACATTAATAGTGGCTACAGTCAGGTGAGTTAAATACAGCTGTAGAAAAATTACAGTTTGATGTGAGGTGACAGATAAAATAACTGATTATTAGATTACTGAGAGACTTGCCTGCTGACTTTGTATATGCTTAAGTAGAAGCAGGCCTTGTCAAATATATAGTTTCAGGAGCATTTCACAGTAAAGCAATTTTAAAATGCTAAAGATTGCATGTGAAATTTTCCTTTTATTGACTGTTCAATCACTTCAAGAGACTACACAATTAATCAAAAGAGAGATTTAAAATTACAATTCAGTGCCAGAAAACCTTTTAAAAAAACGTGTATTATGTCATTGGAACATAAAATACGTAAGAACACACACACACACACACACACACACACACACACACACATGCAAAGTGGTTCCCAGTCCCATGTATGTGAGAACATGAAAACTAATGCTAATTCAGCTAGGAAAAGTTCCTTGCTATGTCTCAAAAGTTTGCATGAAATATTAGTTGTAGATCTCCTACTTTAAATTTAAACTCAAGAACTTAAGAGACATGGCATTTGGCATAATTTGAAAAAGAAAAAGTTGACATTATTTTTGCAAACTAAAATTATTTTACCATCTAGACATATTTTTAAATAACAATAAATTTGCAAAGTGTCAATGAATTTATGAGTCAACCCAAATATATTTTAATTTATAAATTTTATTCTCATGGTCTGTTCTCTAACAGAGATCAACGAAAGAACTTTAAAAAGTGTGGTAACTTAAAGAACAATCATACCTCACCATGGCATCTTGCATATTAATGCTAATCAAACATCTAACACCGTTTACTCGGTTCAACTCGAAATCTTCAGAATAAGTTGTAGCATTCAATGCAGTGCAATTCACTGAGTAATCTCACATTGACTGTCAAAGAGCGCACAGCTCAGAAAATTTGTCTTTTCTTGTTCAAGCAACATTTTAAAGTGCTTACTTTGAAAATAATAGCATTGATTTGTATTAGAGATGGTTCTATCTTGTCATATTATGGGAAAATTCCTGAAGAAGTGCTGGTCTGGCAGTGAAATTGCCCTGACGTTGTGTTATTTAAAAGGAGATTGAGAAAACTATATAGGGCAGCAGGAGATTTTGGTCCTGGCCTGGTGCTCCTTTAGCTCTGAACAATCCAACACAGAACAGAATAAGGAGATAAATGTCTTTCTTCAAGAACACTGCAGTTGTGTTAATTCCTATGCTTTCGCTGTGAAAGCGTGTTAACATACAAAAGACAGTCTTAGATCCATCCTTCTTCTTGTCCAGAACTCCAGCACTTAATAAGACTTGGTTATTCTTGTGTAGACAGATGGTGCGCCATGGCACACTTATATATTTGTCCTATTTAACTTTTTTGTGTAAAAAGCACCATTTTGACACCTAAATTAGAGCGCTGTGATGAACCTTGAAAATCTCCATAATCAGTTTTTATTCAGCATAATTCTCTGGTACAGTGATTTCTAAAACTTTAATACAATAGCATTAATAATAACAGAAATGTATCTTTGTCTATAAACAAAATAACTTTTTTGTACCAAAAATGGTTAATCATGTGAAGAATAAAGACACTCTTGTTTCTTACTGATGTGCTATTTTAAAATAAATTGAGTGGGATTGGAATTCCTCGTAGCATACTGCATTTTCAAGTTTTTATGATTTAGCTCCAGAATTTATCAAAATATCCCATTTTCCATTTACCTATATAGGAAGAACGAAAGTACTGATCCCAAAATATTATCCAGGAGTCATTATAAAAATATTTAAGCCTAATGTAAAATTATGCCTTACTTCAGTTACTGAAATTGTAAAAGAAATATCCCTAAATATCAAAATTTTTGCTGATAGTTTTTTAAACCATTTATTGATGTTTCCTATGTGGATGCTAAGCTATCAACTTTCAGGTATTTATATTTCATTTGCAAAAATTCTGTAAAATGGGTCTGTTATCTCTTTCTACATATGAAGATATGAAACACCAAGTTTGAATGTATTAGACAAAATCCCCCAGCTAATCCGTAGTAGATTCAGAAGCCCACTGGCACTGATGGAAGGGTCACTCTCTCGATCACTTCATAACATAAATTCTCAACGCACAAGCATTTTCAAATGATTTCATTCTAGTGATTTTAAAAATGAAATGCAAATATTCTGTATCTATTTTGTTTCCTCAGAATATGAAATCTAGTTCAATACTTTGACAATAGAGACTGAGAATTCTAAATGGTCCACCTTGTTTACTTGTTTTGCTCTATGGTGAGTGCAGTAATATGTGGGATTACATAAGATCATGCTAAAACATTGATTAGTGTAATGATTTAATTATATTTAGTAACCAAAAAATTTATAACAATCAAATGAGCATGTGCAAACATTGATGAATGGGTGAGGAAATAACCACAAATTGGAGGTTTGAATGTCAATGAAAGCAAAGCATAGAGACCTAAAATATTAGTATATGTCAATCTCAAATATTTTGAACAAAAGAAGTTGTGGAAGATTAGAGACAGTAAAATATTACTTAAATAAAAGCTAAAGTATGCAAAAGGAAGTATAAAAATATAAAAAATATTACTTTATATATATGTGTATATGTATGTGTGTATATATATGTATATACATACACACACATATATAAAACAAGAGAGATGTCCCCCGGATAAAAGGGAAAATATTGAAAATATTGAAGTTAACTCTAGAAATTAACCAAATGCCTTCAAAATTAATAATTCATTATTAAATAAAGTGAACTTGACAGTTTTAGGATTTGATTGGGTAGGGAGGCATAATATACACAGACATGTTTCTTATCAGTTCTCTGTATTTCCTGTATATTTTACATCCTTCTAAGTAAAGACATTAAGACAGTGTGATCAGAAAAGCACTACTGCTCAATCCAGGTGAGTCACACAGTGCCAGTAGATCAGCCTAGAAGCTCACACAGGACCAGCCTCCCCACCCTTCACAGTTCACACAGCCAGCTCATAAAGTTTTCTATTACCCCATTTCTGAATTAAAGTATGTATGGTCCCATTAGCCAATAAAGTAAATAATAAGTAAAATTTAGCAGTGCATGATAAACAGTAATATATTACCTGACTTGCATTAGTTCATTAAAATAGTTGCCCCTCAACTAGTTTGCTCCCCTGTGACTCAGATAGAAAAGGAGAGGATGCCATCTGGGACGTTAGATAATTAGGGTGAGTAGACACATTGGTGCAGTTTTTCCTTCACTTACCAAACATTTATTGGTAATTTACAACATGAAAGATAATGTGTTAAGTGTGATGGAGAATTTAAAGACACATACAATCCACTCACTGTTCCCTGGTAAACTGTAATATCATAAAGAAGTAAGTCGAGTAAAATGGTTGTAAAGCAGGATATTGTGTTATAATTACTCAGTTAGTACAGGAATAGGAGAAGTGAGGCCCCGCAGAAGGTCTCTAATATCTAACTTCCAGTTTTACATGTCCTTTGAAAGTATGATCTCTTGATTCTCTACTTTGCTTTGATTTTGGTGTTTTAAGTTTTATTTTTGAACCATGGTCATTCCTACCGAATTTCCCAGGACCCCTCCCATCTCCCAACATACCAAGTACTGAACCCAGAGCTTTCACACTGAGCAATAGCACCAGCCATTTGTTTATTTATTTATTTATAAGACAGTCTTGCCCAATTATCAAGTTTTCTAGGTTGGACCCCAGTTTTGATCCTCCTGCCCCAGCCTCTCAGATTGCTGGGATTACAGAAGTGTGGCACCATGCTTTATTTGAATTTTCAAGGAGTTAAACCTTTAAAACAGTTCTGAGTAGATTCTATTGTTTTTATTATGCAACAGAAAGAAAAAAAAGCAAATTCTGCAGTTTAAGTGCCTCAGGCCACCCTACCAACAGGTACTAGAGCTGGCATTGAAAACCCCTCCCTCTACTCGGTCCCACAGAGGGACCTGTGCTCTGCACTGTGCTGCCTCCACCCTCTCCTTCCTCTGGTCATAGCAGTGCATCAAGTGTATGGAAGATGGCCTGGTTTGAGCTCAGAAGGAAATCTGCTCAGAGGCTAACTCAAATTTTTGCTGGCTCATATCTGTGGAACAACTGATAAAACACCGAGATTTTACTTTTGTCACAGATAGATTTTATTTCATTTTATAAGTTTGTAAATACAGAAATAATGAATGGTGAAGAATACTAGTTAACTGTATTAACTAGAGATAAATAATGTTTTATCTGCGTGTTATTTTGAGGTCAAACCACACCAACCTGCCAAAGCGTTTAATTAAACTTAGTGAGTATAACTGAAAAAAATAATTGAATTTAACAGTAACTGTTAAAATCAGTGGAATGCCTGGACACCACCCATCACAGCGCCCTATATCAGAAAGTCACTTGTGCATACTGGTAGTAGCTCAAAGACCTGGAGACTAACATTGGAAGAACAAAGAATTCTGAATCAGAAATCTTCCATTTAACACATCCACTTGCTGTTACAGTACTGTATTCTTTGCCTGTAGGAAAGCTGTCCAATGAGCATAAACTGTTTGAGTCCTTTTAACAACTGAGTACTTAAGGTAACTAATGTGTAACTAGCTCACATTGTAAATACTTAAAAATAGAATAACTAAATACATGAATGCAATCATCAAGAGCTGTTGTTAGTTTTTAAGAGAAATAGATTAGTAGAAAGAGGGAATAAACTGGGGCAAATGTGAGGTAGGTTTTGAGAACTGCCTAAGGTTTGGGCAAACACTGGCGGCCACAGAAGGGATCCCAGCAGAGGACACAATCCAGGGATAGTGAGAAGAATGGGCATTAGACTCTGCAGTATTCACGCACCTGCATGCAATGCACTTTCAAGTGACTGGGCCATGCATCTGTGCAGAGGTTTGGCCTTCTTGCTTCCCCATAGAATAGCACTGAGGGACATTCCCAGCTTGCAAAGCTTCTTGTGAAAATAACTGTGGCCTGACATTGATTGAGATTTCCTCACTGCCGCCTAGTATGGTTCTTCATGGCAGATCTCAAGAAGCTTCTTGTAAACAGTAACGTCTTTCAAAGTCTTGTATTTTCCCTGGCAAAACTGATGTATGACAGGAAGAAAAGAAAATGCCTTGTTTGAGGAGAGCATGGTCTGCTTTGGCCAAAACTCAGAGAAAAACACACACAAGACCAGCATTTTCTGAAGCTGGAAAGGCAGGTTGCAGCCAAGTCAAGCAAGCCCTTCATTAAGAGACTACAGTCTTTGGATTCTAATCTCTGAGTGATGAAAAGCTATAGGACAACCCTATCAGGGGAAGGGTATTATCAAATTTATTCAGAAGAAAATTAAACTGGCAGTATTGTGGAGAGTGATCTCCAAAGTAGTGCATACATAACCTACCTCAAGACAATTGGATAAGGGAAGTCAATATGTGAACTTCTACTTACCACAATTTTTTTGCATAAAACAGAAAAAGAAATAAATTAAGCTTTGCTAGTAGGAATGTATGTTTTAGCAGCAGCACCTGAAATGGTTATATGGTGTAAAAAGAAATACGTGAAATATTCTTTGGGATGTACATGGTTCTATAATGGTCAATAGTAGCCCGCTTTATCATTTTACTTATTAGTTTCATTACATAGAAATATATTGAAGTTTATGTCAGTGGATGGAACTATGCATTTTTGTCAAGTTGCAGTTAAGGCAATTCCCCCAAACTGACTATTAGATCAAGATTTTCCCAAGAGATAGAGATTAAAGGAAGCGGTAGCAATACCATTATAAATGAAGAACACAAAAAGCATAGAAGGAAAACTTTTCCTACCGTCTCTTTTTCAGCTACACTACTAAATTACAACAATGAATATTCAGTCTAATATTAAGAAATAAGAAAAACTTGGGCATCTCAAGAAGACAGTTTGAAATTTCAATTCTTGTCCATTTCATTTCCTGAGAATTATACCTGAAGAATCTTTATGCCTTACTATGTTAATGAATGGTGGAATGTTCACATCAGGGTTTGTGAGACCTTCACTATTGCGACCTTATCTTTCTCCTTAATGTCAGTTTTTGTGTGTGTTGTGTAATCTGATGATGTAGACAGTTCTGAGATAAGAACAAATAATGCAGATGACCAACTACGCGGCGAGCCAGATCCAAAGCTTTTTACAGACTTAATGTCATCGTAGCGATCACAACAGATTTATAAATCAAGTATTCTTATGTGAGATGTAGCAAATGAGGCTATACGTAGTGAGGGAACTCCCGCAGGACCACTAACCCAAGTGAAGACAGATGTCATAAATAGCTCCAGACTGCCCGACTCTACGCGCATGTCCTAAGGTTTATGCTGCAGAATACTGTGCTCGTTCCCCAGTGAGATCAGTTCAAGGAAGCCATATGCTCACTGAGGTTTAGGAGTTCAGGAGAGTGGCACATACAGAACATCACCCAGAGGGAAATAAAACAGAGCGCTGATCAGCTTGCTGGGGTTAATGAATAGGCGTAATCTGCAGCAGCTTCAAACTGCGGTATCAAAATTTTATCCAGCAACACTTATAGCCAGGACCAGAACGTAAATGATGAAAGATTGGGGAAAAGGAAAACAAGAATGGTAGATTTCCAAATGGCCAAGTTTGTCGAAAGGATAGTTCTAATCCTGGCTAGCTGCACTATATCTCACTGTGGAGGTAAACAGTACTGGAGGATATAAGAAGAACAAACAGTCAGTGCATAAGACCAAGGGTTAGAAATGATATACTCTAAGACAGGCATGTGACTGCTCAAGATCTTGATTATGCAGACACGCACAGGAGGTCATACGAACATTTAGCTACTGAAAACTGATACAGTGACAAGTAGATTCTTCCATAAACACCACTGAGTAAAAAGTGGAGTAATGGCAAGCACCATGTACTGAAGCTAAACATGAGGCTAACTGTTATCTCATGTTACTGGCCCCTGAACACCACCAAGTAGACATTATTATCATTTCCTTATAAGATAATTAAACTCAACCCAAAAACGCGAACCCACTGGAACATTATTTACAGAGAAAAAAGAACAGTTTGTGGATGCAGTGAGTTTCAACACAGAGAAAGAGATACAGTGGAAGAATTCACAGGTTCTAAACATGGACTCTGCCTCCTGCTCAGTTTTTCCTGGAGCTTGCTTCTGGGAAACGGTTGCGTAGGTCATACTGCTTTGTCAGAGTTACTTTCCACTCTCCCTTCCTTTGCAGAACACGTAAGTGGTTCTATTTGTCCCCTTGCCCCTTGAGCTATTTCTACTCTAAACGTACCTCTCCAGTGATGTTAAGAAAATAGCAGGGAAAATTGAATATTAAGAGAAAAGGCAAACTGAAAGTTAGCAGTAACAGCAGAAATAATTTTATCAAGGAAAATATTCTAAAGGTAAAAGAGAGTAAAGCATATGTACATCATGGGTTGACACCTAACAGAAAAGTACTGTTGTGAACGGGAAATAGTAAGAGTGGGGAATGGCATTCAGCACAGGGAGTCAAGTGCTCAGTGAATTTGTCCCAACTCGCTCGCTTGTAAATCAAGATTTTACCCTGGGACTCTCTCTCCGTCAGTCCCTGCTAGGAAGGCTCCAGGTAGCAGCCCCTCAGGCCAGGCTCAAAGTCCCTAAGGCCAGTACTTTCTTCTCTGATCTGTCCCACCACAAAAATGCTGCTTTCCCTCAAATCAGAGTGTTTCTGTGTTTCCTATAGCAGAACCTACAGTACTTTTATCACAGTAATCAGTAATCCTAGCTTCCATTTTCAATCTTACTCTGGGAAAATATGTATTACCAGACCCTGGAGTGGCAGCATGGATAAGACAGAAACAATTCTCGCTCCTGTGGAGATTAAAATTCAGGAGAAGGCCCTTTGTGTTAATTAATTACACAGACAACTACTTGATCCCAGATATTGTACCAAGGAGTATAATGCAGGTCATTCTGAAGTGATATTTCAGAGGACGGAGTGGGAAGGAAGATCTTCCTGGGAAGCGCTCTGCACATGGGGTTCTGAAGAATGAGTAGGAGTGGTTTGATGAAGACCAGGGAACAGAATCTGTCCCAAGCAACTGGATACCCAAATGCTATGGAGACCCATGTAACATGAGAGAAGGTGGGGAGAGGGAAAAGATATTGTCAACTCAAACAGCCATAGGCTGTCTCTGGGGCATGAGATCTTATGCCAACATGATCAGAATATGAATAATCCCCAAAATGACAGGACATGATTAGTCTTACTTATGCAATCGTCAGCCTTACTTATGATTAGCCTTATAACAGAGGTTGTGTCTTTCAAATTGTTAGTTTTAATAACCATCCTTAGAATAACGCTTTACATCTTAAGTTCTTAGATAGTTGTATGACTGACCCACTAATGTATCCTACAGTTTTTCATAAATTAATTTAGCCATGATTGTTTTCATCCATCTGTGATCCCTGACTTCTGGGGAGACATTAGTTTAATTAGACTTGAAGAGGGTGTGAAACAGAAGAGGGATAAGCAAATTAAACTTCCGTGAATATTCCTCATCATGAGATGTGTCAAAGATTATCATATTATGTAATGACTAATTCCTATATTGTTTGACCCAAATTACAGAGATTTTTAAAATACCATAAAAGTTTATTTTAGTTTGGGAGGAAGGAGGAGAACTGAAGAAACCACTTAATAGATGATATATTTTTCTAATTATTTATCCTGGACCTACTCTCAAATATTGTTGAATCTAAAACCTACTTAGGAGTCCCAATTTGCTAGTAAATGGGAGATGGAGGTAAGAAGGCTAAGAATCCATAAGAGAGATAAAAAAAAAAAAAAAAGAAACAGTCATGGCCAACAGATTTAATATACATGTAAAATATTGCGGGACACATTTTTTAAACCAATTGGTGACCCTGTGATCTTCCAGAAGAAAATGAATAATCACTCAAGACCTCAGAAGAGACAGCCAGGTAGAGCTGATTACTTCCTTTGATATTAAATTGATGCTTTTATCTGAAAGGGGCCACCTGTGGCTCACAAGTCACTGCTTCCAGAAGAAACTTAATTCTGCTTGCCGGCATCTTTGTAGAGAAACTAGCAAAACCTCAAAGCAGTACTACATTCTTAGTTTACTTTTTATTTTAGTTCCTAGTGAATTGCTGGTGCCTGGGAAGAGTGGAGAATTGCCATTTCTGGGGCCCTGCTTAATTAAAGTTCCTCTTTCAAAAATCCCTTGTTGCCAGAGAATAGCTACAACTTTGGCAGAGGCAATGCTGAGGTTCTGAGCCTGGCTTTTTGCCAGAGTGTGTCAGTCTTGACCCCTTAGTGGATGATTAGCAGAGAGAGGGTAGTTAAACCTTTGTGTCTATTCAGTCCCAGACTTCTGCTGGAGTTGGCAAGTACTACAGTGACTATTGTTTAACAAGTAACTGGCCACTAGAAACTGAACTGAGACTACCAACTCTTTTTACATATGGCATCGAATGACAAAAATGGCTTCCTGTCACTCCTGACCTGGCCGTGCTCAACCAGTGGCTCAAAGGGGAAGAATGTTATCCTATGACCAGATGTTCTATCTTCCCTTAGTATCACTGGTCCATTATAACTAATAATAATATGAGAATATAAAACAGAACCTTGTCAGTGAGCCATTTCTGTAACTGATCCCCAATATGAGAATTTAATATACACATGGAGTATAAATTGCTAAGTAGTTTATCAATTAAGTCAAATGAAGTAAGAGAGACCCTGGAATTATAAAGAGTTAAAGATGGAAATATCTTAAGATGAATAAAATCTTAAATTCTAAATTTTTAGTCTTTTGACTAAAATCTCAAGCCCTGTTATATTGCAAATGTCATTGTCTTCACTGTCCATGTTCTTTAGATTTAGGTTTGCATGCTTCCAATGTTCCTTGAATTATCCTATTTCCTTTGTGGCAGAAGATCACTATGTACCTTTCACTGAACTGTAACACAGAAATAATCCTATTATACAATGTCTCAAATGTTTTGGAAAATAAATTCACTAGATCTAAAGATTTTTTAAAATTTTTAAGTATCATTTATCTTTGATTAAAACTCAGTATTTTAAATGCAATCCTTTCTACTTTTGAAACATACGTTACTTCAAAATATCCATCAATACAAAGTACTTTAAAAAGGCACTGATGAAAAATCTAAGTATTAGTTCCGTAGAGAGGTTGCATGTTTAGTTGTTAGTCATTATAGGTGTTGGGGAGAAATCTACACAGCTTGTCTGGTTGAACAAACCAGACAAAAATTCACTGCTATCTTGGAGTTTACGTAAGCTCATGCTATGGTATAATTTCAGTATATCAAATGGCTCCATCCTGAGATGTTATTAAAGATTTTGGCTCTAAGTAGTAGAAAATTTTGGCATCAGGCTCATGTAATATGTTCATTAGAACTCATGGCACAGTTAAAGAGGTGATAAAGCTGGTGACTATTTTCTACCCCTAAGAAAAGAATAGATAACATTGTCACTTTTGTGTAAAGTTTTGGACGGCTAAGTAATACAGAAGGAAATTAAAAATGACAGATGCGCTGACTTGAAACATAATGGCTGCTGCAGTGAGTCTTTATTCCTTTCAGCACTATGGTTAACTATTCAATGGCTCAAGTATTATTTCCAGGTGCAAATATGGTCACCAGTCTTGGCTCTTGTTGTGTCTGCTAATGTCTCTTTTTCTGCTCGGTTCCATCTTTGGGGTGGGGGAGTTAACCAGTGAGGAATCTCAAGCTAGGGATAATCACAACTTGATTTTTATCAACTCAATATTCCTTACTTTAATGTATGATTTTGTTGAAATTCACAGACATACTAAGCATTTCTTATGACAATATGAAAGTATTCCCCATGACTATTTAAAAATAAAACTAATAACAATTTTCAATGCATTTTTAAACATTATAATTGACTTCTCCTCTGAAGACCCAACATTCATTGGGCGTGTCAAGAAGGAAAACAATAATCCCTACTCTTATACATAACTGATGCCAAACATCTATATAAAGCATACATCATTACATCTGTTCAATGTTTCCAAAATAGCAGCTGTTTGAGACCTTCATGTCATTGCCTGACTTTCGTCACTACTTCCTTAAAGTATCTGTTATTTTACAGGGGAAAATGAAAGAAAAGCACATTTAAAGGAAGTATTTGTCCAAAAGTCCATTTCCTTCATAACTTCTGCCCCTTGCCTACATAAAATGCCACCACCAAATAAATAAACAAACAAAGCTTTCTATTTACTTATAAACTATGCAAAAATAAATCAAATAAAATAATATTATAGGCACGCTGACTGATGTGCAGTTGTTTAACTAAAGCACCACCTACAGTGTCACAAAGGGACAGTGTGGGTTTCAGCTAGCTTTCATTGTAGCCCATTGTAGCACTATAAATGCGGAGTACAGAAACACTTACTATTCGGCCTAGCACTGGTGAACTAGTGTTACATACAAAAGTGTGAGTGGCTACACAGTTAAAATACTAATTGAAATTTCTACATAAATTGGAGAAAACTAGAAACACTGTAAAACTGTATATTTTTCTACTTCCTAAGCCAAATCTCAGCTCATGAATTTAAAGTCAAGTCCTAAGATGTCAACTGCATTAAGTAGGTCTCATCTCAGCCTGAAACTGCATTTCCTGTGATGTATCACTGTGGTTTTTCATTTTACATCTGTAGTAGTAACAAAACTTGCAATTCTTCCAAAATGAATTTCATGCTCAACTTGTTTTTCTTAATTAAACTTCCTTTAACAGTTGCTAATATGTGTATTATTAAAATTCATTAGTCCCATTCATGCTTGCCTGTCACTTTTTGGCTACATGCTCATATGTTGAAGTGCTTCGTTACTATAGATAGGAAGAAAATTAAATAATAAATATGGGAACTTGAACATTTTATGAGTGTCAGGATGAGGGAGTGCCTACAAGGCCCATAAGATTTCACACAAAAGAGGTATTACTGCTAAAGCTAACATGCTGGCACATCTCTGATCTATAAAGTGCAGTAATGGCAGCAGTAAAGAGTTCTGCCATTGACTAGAATTTCTCTTACAAGCAACAGAAATAGGCACAAAAGAGATTATATTGACTGTTATAAAAAAGAATTTATATAAAAATCCCCCAAAAGTTTAATGTCTAATAACTTCAAATGCCTGGAGTGATTTACTAGTTTTCTCTGAATTCAGAGAAGCTTGGAGTTGGCAGTCTTTCTCCTTCACAGAGATTTGCTACCAAATAGATGTGTGGGGTTTTCCTGTTTGCCTTTTGGGGGCCTTTTGAAAGCAAAGATAATTTATAGCCCTGTATAGCAACATAGCAATATTTGACCTTATTAATATGATTTTATTAACATTAAAGGATTCCATTCATAACAGAACAGAAGTGCCCAAACTTGTTACTATCAAGGAATCATTCTTAGAAACAATTGGGTATATTGTTATCCCAATTAAGAGCTTAGATAAGAGCTTAGATGCCTCAAGATGTTTTAAATTGTCTTGTGCAAGTAATGAAAAGGATACAGTAGATTCATTGTAAACATTCACTATTTTAATTCTTACTGTTCTGGGTTTTGAAAACTTAAAAATTGAAGATTTAAATTAATTGTATATGTTTTGTTTCCTTCTTTGTTTCTACATTTCTCAATACCGCAAAAGAGGTGGAAGATTCTTTTCTTTGGAATAGTGTATACTAAATTTCAACAAACTGTGAAATAAAGATTCATCTCTTTTTGTTTATTTTCAATTAAGTGCATGAAGTAATTTCATTATAAAAATCAGTTAATGTGAAATAAGATTTCATGCAATAAATCATTTCAAAAATCTTAGAATGAAGGTGCAGCAAATATGTTAGCCTGCCCTGAATATTAGGCCAGTAAAAGCACATGAGAGACATGCAAGAGACAGGTGCAGATGACAAGCTAAGCTCCAGTAAAGCAACATGAGCTTTTCTATAGTTAACCAGCTTTGGGAAATCCAGTGCTACAGCTGGTCATTTATGTTACAAACTGGGTTTGCAATTCTTAAGTTCATTAAGGGTTTCTAGCCCTTTACCCACCACATTTGTTACTCTGATGTAAAATTAAAACAGCCAATCAAAACAGTATTTTTAAAAATAATCTCATGATCAAAACCATGTATATGGTACAAAATGTAATTAATTTTCTAAGTGACCTGTTCAGGTTTTAAACTGTTCTTAAAGTGGCTCATTCTATTGAAAGCATTTATCTAACTGGCACTTTGCCTTTCATTTACTGGCTACAGCTGTTAAAATGTGTTTGTGTATGTTTATTTCCACTGTCACTGGCCTTCACAAATGCAGTCTACAAGGCTTAACAAAAGTTTTATTAAGAATTGTTGTAGAAATGAAGATGATATCATAGAGTGGGCCAAAGTTTCTCCTTTTCATTTCCTGTCCCAAAAAAGAATAGAATGAAAGAGGAGAAAATACGAGTTATTCTTGTCAAAGATATTTTCAGTCACTACAAATGTACACTGAGCTAAGTCTTCCAACTTAGCACAATGGTACATGCAATAATCGCTGATTTCGCGGTGGCACACTGTGTAAGTAAACTCTTAAACGAAGCTCCTTCTCAGGTTTCAAGTCCATCACTACTTTTGTATCTATAGTTACATTCCATTAACCTCAAAGGAGATATCCCAACTCACCTACCACTCACCTTCCTTGTTATTGTCATTTAATATGTTGTTAGCTGCCTTTGTACTAATTTAATCTTGGAAAGAAGATAATTATTGTTGGACTGTGTGGCTGGTATTACTGGTTAGAATGTAGCAAAACAGAGAACATCCGTTCTTCTAGTTCCAGTCTGCACACCAGCCACATGACTCAGAGCAGTGGGAAAAAGAGGCAAAGCTACCCTTCCAGACATCTTATTGAAACTAACAATTAGGCTTGAGAAACTATTGCTTCTATTTCTCTAATCTTTAGACAATCTTATATAAAGCCCGCAGGACAAAGAGGTAATTTTCCCATTTTAGAATTCCTAAGAGGCAAAAGTTTTATATTTTGCTATTTCATCTTAAAAAGACAGATCTCACGCGCTTGCTTTCAGGTTTGAAGATACACATACACACACATCCAAGAGAAGAGTTTGGTAAGAGTCACCCTGTAATAAGGAGAATATCTGATGTATCTGGAATTCCTGAATTAGTACGGGAGGTTGAGTGTGCTTCAGATGACATTGAAGAGTTGCCTTTAGCTGAGTTCACAGGTAATAGAGATACTTTAATGCTAAAACCATACAGGTACATGCACACATATCAAAATTTAAACAGGAGCCTCTGAAAAAAAATCTAATATCTTTCTTCAAAAGATTACAATATTCCACAAAATGCAGCACTTCATATTTTAACAAGTATCTATTTGCATTGTATTTCAGGGCATTTCAGTGTTTAACGGTTTAAAATTTAACGAATTGACCTTAAATAGAAAATAATCCAACCAAAATAATGGTCTGAAGTGTCAAGGGGGGGGTCATTAATCTATTTAACACATCTTTCCATATATAATATATATATATTATATATACACATACATATATATATATATTAAATGAATCAATTCTTTATATGTACTTGCTTTGAAGCTATGTAGATGCTAAAATTGCCTGAGGATAATATGCTTTGCCAGATTCCAAAGCAACTTTACTTTCTCAAGTCAATTAATATTCACTCATTTGAGTGATTAATTTTAATTTTACATCTGCTGCAATTGATACCCTTCTCCAAATAAAGATGAGGTATTCTGGCGAGCAGAAATTTTGTTTTCAATTTCTAAAAGAAAAAAGCATTCCTTACGTTCAGCTGCAAGAAAATAAGAGTATCTAGAAACGCGCGCGCACCGCTCAGTGAGAAAGAAAAGCCAGTAGCTGGCGAGGCAGGCAGGGCAGGGTGCATCAGGAACGCAGCCGGCTGCCTGGCGCACTGGCCAGCCTGGGCCCTTGGAGAAAACGCTGCAAAGACGTCTCGGGCGCCTCCAACTCAAGAAAGTTACCTCCGACTGTATTATGGAAAGTCGTGCAAGTGAATTACAAGATCACATGTGTGGCCAGTCACCCGCTTTTACTGTCTCTATCGATGCAGTGACCCTGTAACCCTTTAGTGCCGGGCTAAAGCGAGGGGAAGGCTGGAAAAGATGGCAAGAGAGCGGGAGGGAGAGGGAGACAGCGCGAATGTGGCCAATCCCCACCCCCAACCCCCGCCCCTGCAAACCCCCCCCGCAGAAGCCCAGACCGCGGCCGAAACCACGGAGTAAGCAGCAGCGATTTCTGCTTGGGCTTTTTCCTCTCCACGGGCAGGTTTTCCAAGCATTGTTGCCTCCTCTCCTTAAAGTATCTCTAGGAGAAAGCTCTGGATCCGGGAGGGCTCTCCCAACTGACAGATTTTCAGTGCAAACTTGAGAGATCATAGGGCTGCTTCGCTTCCCCCCTGACGCCACGGAGCACGGTTTCCCAGCTCGAGCTAGGTAGCTCCCCAGCGATGCCCCGAGCAGCGCGAGGTGGTTTTACATCGCCCCTTCTCTCCCCATTTCCCAGGCGCCGCGCCCGCATCACCTTCCGCGCAGTGCACACACACCCGGCAGCCCCCTCCCAGGAAAAGAGCCGCAAACTTACCCTCGGCAAAATAAATCCACGGAGGGAGACCCCTCATCTTCCCCTACTCCCCTGCCAACAATTCAAGGAGACAGTTTCCACAGCACTTCGCCGTCAAATTCAAGCTGAAATGGTCCAAGTATTTACCAGTTTCTAGACGCTTAAAAAAAAAATTTCGAGCACCTAATAATTCTTGTTTCAGTATCCAAGATGTTTCCTTTTTTTCCTTAAGCAGCCGCAACCCCAGTTTTGCATCCCCCCCCCTTTTTTTTATTCACCCACAGACACTTCCCAAACGTCTCGATTGATCCTTTTTGCTTTCCAGATGCAACCGCGATCCACGATTCTGGGGACCCAAAGCCACCTCCACGTAGATCCGACCATCAGGCAAGAAACACAAATGGTCAAACAACGTTACTTCTTTCAGCTGCAAGCAGATAATCCTACTAATCCAATAGATTTATCTCGATTGGAAATTGACCTCAAAAATGAATTCCCAATGCTGATGTCCAGTAGAACGATTTCTTAGCTCTGTTCGAGTGATCGAAAGAACTGTGGTTTCTTTTCTCTTAAAAAAAAAAAATCTTTTTGGATTCTGGGTGCACTGCTCGCAAAAAAATGCCGAGGACCCTGGTTTTCCCCTAATATAGGTTTCTACTCCAAATCGGTACAGAATGAAAAATGGTACAAAGATACCCCTAGTGGCTCGAGGCGATATTGCAGGGATCTCACTTTTTTTTTCCCACCCCCTCGGCTCACCTTTTCCCCCCACCCTTGTAGATAACTAGTAGCTGTTGTAGTAGCTAAACAAAAAGACCGAACCGATATTAGCAGGAATGTTTGATGAACGCCTGAATAAATAGTCTTTTTTTTTTTTTTTTGAAGCTTCTGTGTTTCTGTCTCCTAAGTGTTCAAAAATCTCCCCAGTGGCACTTAGAACCTAAAACGTCCATTTGGGGCAGCACAGTGATTTTACAGCAAATGTATTCGTTTCCTAAATCAGTACAGTTGTCAGGTAAAATGCCTCAGTCTTCCTGAATTATTTCACTTTTATAAATACCCTTAACGTCTTGTTTCATATGAGTATGGATCTACATCTTTGAGATTTTTTTTTTTCTTATTTTAGACTTTACATGCTCATTAGGAAACAGGCAGTCGATGCTGTGAGCTTGTGGTCTAACTGCAAGATTTAAAGAGGGATATGAGCCTCTGCCTTGCTTAACAAATCCTTTGTAATTCAATGACCTCAAACCTGAGACTAGAATTTTTGGCAGGCTTCAAAGAAAAAGAAATCACTGATATGAATTTCAGGACATTGTTCTCCTAAGCAGTAGAACCAGATTTTCACTATCAGTGATAACCAACAACCTAGCACCTTCTGCACACTGAAGGTTCTAATTGTGTAGAACCAGGAATGGGCTGAGATTCTACAGTTTAACAAACCCTTAGAGCAGGCTTTGATTGTCAAGACCTAATGACATGGAGAAGTTAGATTTATTTTCATGCTGATGGATCCCTTTGCTGTAAAAGTTGGAAAATCTTTCTTAACTGACTAAGTAGTTCACCCTTTTTAGTGCACAAACTGTTGAAGAATCCAGAGACTTTCTTCTACTACTGAATTTAATATTAATTGGTGATGTGACTTTGAGCAGTCACTTGTTTTTGTTATGGTTAATTCATTTATTAAAATTCAAAATGAAACTCATGTTCTTAGATGGAAGATTGAATATTGTAAATTAATACACAATAGTACTGTGATTATTATGAAAATTCTATTACAGTTTTTTGTGGAACCTTGAAAGTTAACTCTAAAACATGCTTGCCACAGCAAAGGGTAAAATTTCATCAATAAAATCTGAAGAACAGGGTTCAGGGAGTTTCCATACAAACTACTAAGGCTTAATGTAAAATGACGGTAGTTAAGATAATGTAACTTTGGTTCAGAGATAAAAATTAGTTCAAAGGAACATAATAGAGCATGATTGTGTGTGTGAGTGTGTGTGTGTCCATGCACTTATAGAGTCTTGATAAGAAACAAATGCTGTTCCAGATCAGTGAAAAACAAATGAATTATTCAGACAGTAGACTAAGCATATGAAAATAATGGTAATTCTAGATTTTAACTATTTAACATTTGAGAGTATATTTAAAGTAGGATAAAGGCCTAAAGATACAGAGAAATCTTTACAACTTTTCAAGGAAAGTAGTTTTATGGTTTTCTGTAGATGGGAAGAGAATAGTTTATTAAACAAGCTAAGTCCATAAAAGAAAAATGGTAAATTTGTCATATTAAAATAAAAATAATGTACATCAAAAAAGTCAAGCCATAACTAAGAGAAGATATTTTGAGTGCAAAGATTATTGTCCAAAGTGTGTAAAGGTTTCTTACAAATCTACTTTAAAAGTCACAATAAAGAAAAATGGGCTAAGGAGATTAAGAGTCAATTGACAGAGAAGATTTTAATGTCCAATAACCATTTTAGAAAAACATTCAATCTCCCTAGTTATTAGAAAGATATATGATAAAATGATGTGACATCATGTCACAGTGATGAAGTTGGTGAAAATTTACAGATCTGGTATCACCAAATATAGATGAGGCTGTAAGAAACCATGTAAAATGAGACAGCTAAGCATACAAATGCTGTAGAAAGCAGTTCACAAGAGCTGAAGATGATCGTATCCTGTAATACAGTTTCATACTCCTAGAAGTATCCAATGCAGAATCACTTGAAAGTACAAAAAATGGAAAAAATCTAAATGCCTCTGGACAAATAACTAGCCAAGGAATTTATAGAATATTCACGTACTGAAATATTAGAAACAGTAAAGACAATAAACAGTAAAGACAAAAGTAAAAGTGCCACAGTTTCTTGAGTTATTGTGAATAAAGCTCAAAAACAAGATGTTGGCCCAAATAAGCAGGATGTAGCAACAAGATGCCTGTGGAATGACACTACGAACATACAAAATTTTAAAACTTTCAAAATAATTATATATTATAATTTTGATAATTGTATGTATAAATTTTGATCACACACATATAGAGCAAATATGTCAATATGTATGACAGTGATAAAGATCAAACTCATGGTGAAGATCCCTACTGGGAAGGATTGGGTAAATGGAACTGGGAAGTGATGAGGGTAGTTTAACTTGAATCTTAGTGCTTTATTTCTTTTTTTTTTTTTTTTTTTTAGTGCTTTATTTCTTAAGCTGAAATTTGAACATGTTTAGAAATTGGAAAATATCCTATGGTTCAGAAATTATTATTTTTATGCATGAAATATTTCATCTAAATGGAAGCGTTAAGCTAGATTTCAGTGAACCCTTACTGCTGCAAAATTTTCTAATTGGAATAAGCAAATATAGACATGAGAAAATAGTATGCGAGTTCAGAGTTTTATCACATGCTCTTTTAAATGACATTTCTAAGAAGTAGAAATGGATTGATGCTTATTTATTTCTATAATAAGTATTAGAATTTCTACGTAGCAAGCAAGCAAAATCCACTACCCAAATGAGAAAAATATGATTGAACAGAAAAAAATATAACCATTAACTAGCTTTCTTGTATTTTCCTTTGATCGTGCATATAGTAATAGGGCCTCTGAAACTGTGAAACAATCAATTGATCATGTTCAGTCTGAGCAATTAACTAGCAAGCGCCAAAGCCGGAGTAGCTCTAAGCCAAACTACAGTACAAAGAAAATTCTTCTAGAATATGCAAAATATGTACATGAATTCAAATAGGGAGACTTCACTGATGAGAAGTATGAGAAATGGAAATCTCATCCCAAAGTCAATAGACACTATGTTGCATAATCCATTAAAAGTAACAAGACGTATCAAATATTAGTGAAGAACTTTTTGAGAACTCAATATTAGAAGTACAATAAGCAGGTAATATTATCAACTCACACAGAAACCAGGAAAGATGCCAGAATTAATTGTGAAGCAGACATTTTTCAACCATTCAGAACAAAGTCCCTGGAATGTAATGAAAGTAGTTTGTGCTAAGGGAGCTGTGAGATGACAATTTGATTTCCTTTGATGATAGAACAGACAAGAGGGATGAAGTAGATGTAAGTTTCTAAAATTTAAAGTTGACATATTGATTAAACAATCACTTATTGAATTCTTCCTGCATATTGGTTATAACCCGTAGTATTTCATAGGAGAATTCACAGGGAAACTGGCAACTGTTATAAATCCTATTTCCATTGATAATTGACTTATTGATTATAAATGGTTAGTAGTAGATATTTTGAATTAATGTATCAGCATCCATACTAAATAGGTATCAGGTATTGATACAGACCTGAAAGTTCATTTTCAGTGAGTTTGTGTTCAGGCTGGGTTTACAGGTTAGGGCACTCACGAAGGAAGAAGAGTAAAAGAAGACAGGGGGCACAGGAGTCTCTCTGAGGGTACCGATGTGCATGAGCTGTAGTGCCTTATTTTACAGAGAGGATGAAGTTGTACTCAGACTTTGTGTCCTCAGACTACAATGATTAGTAAGTGAATGGCTTCATAGCACAAACAAGGAAAATACCTGGTATATCTTCGTCCTCTAAGACTTTGTTAATTTCTTCAGAAAAATGAAATAGAGGAGAAAGTAACAAATTAACTATGACTAATAGTGAGAAGTGAAAGGCTAGGATTAGAAAATCAGACTGCTAGAGGGGCTTCTATTTGGGGCTACTTCACTAAAATTTCTACTCTCTTAAAATTATTTTATGATCATTTCATTGTATCCCAAATAAAAATGATTAATTGATGAATAAGAAAGAGATTTTGTAAAGAAATAAATGTCATGACTCGATTAACAAATAGATGAGCAAACATGTGATTTTTGCCTTTACTACAAAGGAAGTATTGTGAAAAAGATGTTTGGTGGGTTTATTTTAATAAATGATATAAATAAACCTGATCAAATGACTTAAGTTCTCCGTAATAGGAAATACTTTAATATGCTGTGAGAGAGTAGTGCTCAGTGTCTGAAACAAAAAGAAATAACTTCCAAGCTACAGTAAAGCAGATTTCTAAAGTAGGTCTGGAGGAAAAATCCTCCTCTGCCGTCTTCAGAACTCCCCCGACGAGTGCACTCGTATTAAATGCTCAAGTCTTGAATCCAAATGAGTGGCAATTGTGAATTACAAATGGCATAAAAATTAAAAATGTTACAACATTACGAGGCTAACTATTGCAATGGTGCCTGTTTACAAATAGGGTCTTTCCACAGGGAAAGATCTGTTCACACAATCCTGCTTAATTAGAAAAGACTACTTAAAACACTTGACTGTTACTGAATATTTCAGGTATGTATTGAGAGAACACACCTGCGTGGCTGCTAAATCCACCAGATGCATCTTCATACTGCATGGGTTTGAAGAACAAGCAACGGAAGCCAGGGAAGCAGTGATGAAGACTAGGTATCTAGGGTGAGGCTGCTGCTTGCAAAACTGAACATTCTTCTCCGTTATAATCTGTTAAGAAACCCAATATTGGTACTACTATACTAGTAATTAAGAATCTGGCTTGTTTTCTTTTAGATAGCTCTCTCTTTTAACATCTATAATTTGTACTTATATTTCATTGATATAACATTTTAGTTTAAAAGATACACATTTAAAACTTCAAAGATGTTAGTTGTGATAGCTTCTTTTGCAGAATGTTTTATTTATTTTTGAATACATATTACTACATAAAATCTGTAAAAGAGCATAGCTTTTATACCGATACTTGACTCTCAGGCCAAATTATTGTGACATTTTAACTGCTTTTTAACTCTCATACCATAACTGATTTTAGGTCATTGCAGTGTAATCTAGAATGAGTTAAATTATGGAAAATCTCAAATATTTCTTTAGCACTGAAAAAATATGAGGAGAAAACTATCCTATTGAACAACATCCACTAACATTTATTGTAGAATATTAACATATTATGTTTCCAACATCAGCAAAATTTACTGTAAAATTTGATCTAAGTGTGGGAAAGCCACATGAAAATTAATTCTCTGTAGGTCAAGCTAGAAAAGGATTTCTTAGTTGCATCCCAGTGGCATTGCCATCTCTCCAAGTTCTGAGGGGGACACTCCTTCTGAGTAGGATTTTATGCTAACTAAAATTAAAAATAGACTGTCTATTAATTATCATTTTATGAACAATATAATGGAAATCTTTTACCTGTCCTGAAATATTTAGTTCTACATTTCCCTAAAACATGAAATAAAGAAAACAATAAAATTAGACCTAAAGAATGAGTCTCTTTCTTGTCTGTGTATCTATCCCCTGTCTATCTATTTACCTATTATTACATACATTTGACTTTTTACTATTGACATCAAACTGTAGAAATCACAAATGATTCAAAAAGATAGATTTTCCTAAACTCATTTCTGCTTGTGTTTACAGTTTGCATGTGACTAAAATTATATCTGATAACCTGGAAATAAACAATACAATAATATAATTCAATAGTAGGATAAAATCATATTATAATCATTGCAGAAGCAATTGTTCAGCTTTCCAACCATCCATTCCAAAAGTTAGCCTAAGCATTTTGATCTTTTACTAAATGATTTTTCAAACCTTCCTTAGAATTAAGCAAGTAAATAAAAGCTTTACCACTAAAATTATACCCTAACTCGTTATTTCTAAATTGTACTAGGAGGGACATACAAAGAGGAATATTGTAAATTTTTAAAGTAGCTGTTTCCGTAAATTCAACTCAAAAAATAACACCAAAACAACTCAAAACAAGTTTTGGTTAAGTTCCAAAGTTAATAGACTCCCAAAAGAGATAGTCATGTGTGGGAATAAAGGTATCATTATTGGTTTCTGTGTAATATATTAAACTAACTCACAATTCATATATTCATCAGTCATAAGGACTCAGAATAACACTGTTTGGTATATAGGGCAAGCACACAGATGACTTCTCTAATGACACAATAAGCTCAAAAGCACTGCTAAATAAGAAATAATCCTGTTATTCCACGTGTTTAGTTGCTGGTATTAAAATTGCATCCATTTTTAAATATTTGACCACAACTAAACTTTAAAAATTATATTTACCAAACAAACAGAAAAGGACATCATTAAATATATTTAATATAAGAATTATAACAATGCTTCCCCCCAAAGATATCTGGATACTTCTCCCTGGGGTCTGGGTATATGTTACTTTATATGGCAAAAATATTCTGTAGACATGATTGATTTACAAATCTTGAAATGGAAAGATTATTCTAGACTGTCCAGATGTGCCCTACACAATCACAGGGGTTTTATTAGAGGGTGGCAGAAGGATCAAAATCAGAATAACAGACATGATAACAGAATGGATCAGGAAAAGGAGGAAAGAGAAATTTAAAAGTGCTACACTCTTAGCTTAGAAGATGCAGGCAGGTATTATACGCCAAGGAAAACTGTTGCTGGACAAGTGTTTCCAGAAAGAAAATTGCTCTTGTCAACCCATTTTAGACTTGTAACTTGCTGAAATATAAGATAATGAAGTTAAACTCTTTTCAGACACTAAATTTGTGGTAAATTGTTTCTTTTTGTGGGAGGGGATCAGGAATTGAACTCAGGACTTTGCATTGCCAGGCTGGTGCTTTGCCACTGAGCTATACACCAGGCCCCAAATTGTTGCAGCAGTGATAGGAAATGAATACATTTTATTTAAAATACTTTGGGCATAATTAATGTCCATAAAAGTATAATATGAGCCACTTTAATATTTTTAGGACCAAACACTGAAGAAACATTTAGAAAAATTAAATTTAATAATATATCTTATTTAGCTTAATAGAACAAAGTTTTATTATTTCAATGTGTAATCTGTATTAAGCATTATTAGTGAAATATTTTTAAATTTTTCATACATTGTCTTCAAAATCTAATGCATATTAGAGTGACATCTTAATTTGGACTATGTATTTTGAGAATTCTATCACCAAATATAGCTTCTGACTGCAATATTAATGCAGTTTAATTTGGTACAAACAAGTTAAAAAGAAAATTCCATATATTATTCTATAGAAAATTCTAATGTTCTAGATTAAAATCATAAGGACATAAAATAAAATCAGGATTACTATACAGACAACTTTCTAAAAATTTAGCACTTAAAAATTATATTTTAAAAGATATCTAAAGAGGAAAAAAGTAAAAGTAGACAATAGAAGATTATGATTATCTAATGACACTGAGTTGGCTGATCTTCGTCAAAAATTCTAATGATTGTGCACAGAAACTTCCCTGAGATTTCAAGAGCAAAACAATAGCCAAGAATAGGATTAAGAACAACATTTCTTAAGGCCAGCTACACAATATGGAAATTGATGAGAGAAAAGAAAAACTATTAAACTACAGCTTCTAATTTCTCCATAGAGAAGAGTGAAGTTTCAACTGGAAAAGAATATGGTAGTGAAGAAATGATAATTAAGCCTAAAGGTTTTTAAAATTAGTTTTAAGATTCCAGGTACAAATCTGTTAACTTCATTTACTATACTGAAAGGACTTGAACATGTGTTCTTGGACTTGATTATCTGTTATATTTAAAGCACATTGAATAAAGGTGTTAAAACTGTTAATGGCCCTGCTTTTCAAACAAGAAACAAGTTTTTAGAAACTGAACTTTACTAAACTTGACATTAGCTAAAATTCTAGAATGGATGCTCATGGGTGTTCAAAAACTATATGACAGATCAGAATAAATGTTTTAATGGAAGTACTGGACGGACTGGCAGATCAAAAAATGTCATTTGTATTATCTGGACTTCATCTATGGCCTTTTATAAAAACCACTCATAATTTTCTTGAGGACAAAATTGGTGGGTGGGGATGATACCATAACTGAGTAAACCCTCTGAGCAACTACTCTATTGTAGTACTCAGAGAATGGTTTTGATACATTCCTCTTCCTTTCTGCAGGATTACAATTTGTAAAGGAATTTATTTTACAACTGAGTCTGTCAGTTAAGCAAATTATTCTAATTGTGTGCATGAATGAAAAGCTTTGGTGGGACTCTGTTTTAGACCATAGACTTTTAAATAGACTATTTAAATCAACAACTGTTTGGAGAATTGTTTCCAATGGCATTTTCAAATTATTTATTAATAAAAGGTTTCTTCTAAACTACCTAAATTCTAATTTAATTTAATCAAATTTTAACATCTAGTTTATCAGTGTCCTCTATTGCAGTAGAGAAATTAATGTCTCCTTATATTTAGTTTACTCTCTGCTACACAAATCTTTTTGTTTAATTAATCAACAATAATTTTGTTATCAAAGGGTTTCTTATTGACAGTATTTAATTGAGTTACAAAACCTTGCATTATAGAGTACATTTAATTAAAGCTTCAAATTAATCTAATTTTAAAACAAATCAATCAAACCACAATTCAACCTCAATCTTAATTTTATTTGTATACTTTTCAAATGAATTTTTATGGTATAATGGCAAGATTATTTCATGCTTTTTTTAAACTCCCAGTACTAACAGTCAGAAAAGCTGTCTCTCTATTCCTTCTCCCCAAATAATGGAGAACAAAACCAAAAGGCAAAGATAGCAGGAAAAAACAATAATATCAACATGAAAAAGAATAAGATCTCAGCATAACCTTGCCATCATTCTGTCATTTTCTCTCCCCTTGTATTTTCAATGTTTCAATATGCATATTCCATAAATGGTGTTGTATAATTAAAAAGTAAATTGTCAATCTTGAATATGTTTAATTAGGTGAATATATTTAATACATATATAATCTGAAGATATGTGTATCCCTATTTCACTACTGCAAAACTAAAATTTTACCTACTTATTGGCTCTTTCAGCAGACTTGAAATCATGCAAATTTTCAATTCCAATTGTTGACTGCATCATCTGTAAAAATACTTGATTCTTGTACTTACAAAATCTTTCCAGTTGGAAGAGTTCATATAGTTCTCTGTATTTCCATAATCCAGAAAACTGAAACAGTAACATTAAGCTACTTGCTGCAACTGACCACAGATCAAGCCAAAATTGCTCTTGGGTTTAAATGCGAGTCTCCTCCACATATTTTTCATTGTGAGAGACATGAACAAGCAGCAAAAGAGCATGGATACTGTAGGAATGATTCAGCACTCAGGAGTTATTATAAATGAAATGGACAGCTGAAATGTGTCTTAAAAAGAGAGATCACTTTGGTGATCAGATGCTCAAGTACTGCTCAAGAGTTAGGAACAATACCAGGACTTGCTTTAGCTTTAGATGCTCTGCATCACTGTTATGGTTGATAGATTGTGTCAACTTGGGGAGTCTAGAGGTTTGGCTAAGTAACTCAGCAGTTGTAAATGCTGGGGTAAAAGGGACATGCCCTTACCCTTCTGCGATGTTGTTTATTGTGTTAATTTGGGAAGTTTAAAAGGTTAATGGTGACTCAGAAGGGAGCTGAAGGGCTTATTTGTATTCATCCTGAATTTGTGGAGGAGGAGGGCATGGAGATTCTGTGAGAGCTACAAGCCCCCAGGGTGGGAGTAGGCTATTTACGACGTAAGGGAAGGAGAGAGGCTGCTCGATTCCATTCCTCCCTTTTGCTGGTTGTTTTGCTGTGCTCTGCTGCCATGAACATTTGCCCTCTGCCTATGCCACTCTGCCTCAGAACCAGCCAAGTAGGGACTGAAACCTCCACAAACTGTAAGCTAAATAAACCTTTCCTTCCTTCATTTCGGGCATTGGGTATTTTGTCACAGCAATGAGAGAAAAGTAACCAAGACAATCACACAGTGCCACTGTTGCTAACTTTTTAAGTCTTTGGAATGAGACAGAATGATTTCACCCCTGAATGAAGCTGAGTGTACACTGAATCAAGGAAATACAGGAGCAGGGCATTGGTAAGCATGCAACTGGGGAGTAGTTAGCAAAATTCTCCTCTCAGAGATGGCTGGAGAAAAGAAAACACTAGGGTTGCCCTGGGGCAAGATTCTGGGTTCCTAGTGAGAGAACTGGTTCCCCTGGTTATCTGGGAAAAGACATGGGCTTGAAACCATAAATAAAACTAATATAGAAATTTGTAGCCAGACGTACCAAGGGAGCATGATCAGTAGACTATGACAGCAAAAGGGTCAACTAAGGTCCAAGAAGCAGACCACAGAGGACCCAGTAACAAGTTCTTTATCCAGGAAATGCAAGTGACACCAGGAATAAATTCTTGATGCAGACTCACCTCGGCTCGTGGAATGCTCGTGCCGGTCTTCTCATTGGCCTCTGCTTTCCTCATCCAACTTTCCTCTGGTCTACCTCACACACTAACTCCTCAATAGCCTTTTTATAATACAAACCTGTTCTCACTACGGCTTCCCATTGAAATCTAAGGACGAGGTGACAGATTATATTATTCCCTCTGAGTAATAATTTCTCAGAGGGAGAAAATATTTTCTTTATCTCCAATACAAGAATGGCTGCGACATTGTTGGAAAGACAAAATGTTTTTGTTTCCTCATTCTATCCCTTCCCCTCTTCTCTTTGGGTAAAGAGAAACCTCTTAACTTACTACATGCCTCAGTTTTGTCAGTGGAAACGATAAACAATAATAAGAGAAAAAGCTTGCTGGATTTTCAAATGTTCCATTAAAACACCAGCACCAATGAAAAAGCAATCACCTCAACCTAGTTCTCTAGAGCTTTTAAGAGACAATACTATGAATACAAGGTATGTATCACTCCAACTTAATAAATGCTCATAAACTGAATGACTCTAAGAATGCTCTGGGACCCCCAACTTATCATTTTGCATTAAAATATTAAAAATTATCAATATTAATTTTAAAATTATATTCTGGTACATGTTGAAAGCTAGGGAAAATATTGTCCAATATAAAGATTTTTGTCTCCCTTTTAAGTAGGAGAACTTGAATCAAGAAAATGTGATAGAAGAAACATGACAGCTTCTTTAAATAACGAGAAACTTTACGCCAGGGGCATCTTTTATATAACAGATTCTCTATACACAAAGAACATTTGAGTGTAGCTGGTATTTTTCTTAACAATAGCAGTCATTTATAAGCTCCTTTACAGTTTGCACTTCAACATTTTTAATTTTATTCAACTTTAGAAAATAAAACATTTGAAATAGGACAGTCATTGATATTTGTTCATTTGTATAATTAAAATTGACTGAGAAGAAAATTGACTTCCTTATGGCCGCACAGAGTTTGGTCAACTGTGCAAATCAGACCTTGGAACTCTCAATCCAGTGCTCTCGGTAATAGTAAAACTTGCATGAGATATGGAAAGACCCAAAATATTTTATTTCTTATGGCTCTCAAAATATATTTTGTGAGTTTAAGCATAAAAAGCTGACATGAGGCAGGTGTGGCGGGCACTCCTGTAATCCTAGTACTTCAGGGGGTTCAGGTAGGGGCCCTGCAAGTTTGAGCTCAGCCTGGGCAAGTTAATGACTTACCAAAACCCTGTGTCAAAATAAAATGAAATTACAGCAGCACAATTCATCCCAGCTAAATCTTCAGAGCAGCCCACGGGCCCATCAGGTGTGGAATTTCTATGCAGAGTACCACTATGCCAGAAGGAAAGGTAAAGCCGAGTTATCTATAGCACAAGGGTGCACTTTGAGATCATCAAGTGCAAGGAAGTAAGTGAGACACACAAAATTAAGTATCTCATGGTTTCCTCATGTAATAACCTAAATTATAAATAATGAGCGAAATAAAAGAAAGATAAGAAGGAGGGGGGAGAGAGAGGGTTCTCAAATGGGAAAGTTGTCAAGGGATGGAGGGAAGGGGGAGTAAGGGGAAGGAAACAGGAGGAAAAAAGAATTCAAACTGTGTTCTGTACATGTACCAACTCCACACAGGAATATAATCATTACCTACTGCAAACATGCACTAAGAAACCATTTAAAATTTAAAAATTAGAAAAGTTAATTTGTGTGTGTGTGTGTGTGTGTGTGTGTGTGTGTGTGTATGGCTCCAAATGTAGCTCAGAGTAAAGGTCCTAGATATAATCCCCAATACTGAAAAACATCACATAGAACTATAAACTGTTAATTCAGATAAAAGCTAATCTCACGTATTAGAAATGAAGTTGCCAAGGCACCAAGGGTCCAATCCAGGGATCTCCCCTGTCCCAACCGTAGCATCAAGAGGAGTTCTCTTTCTCACACTGTTTAAAAATTACTTGCTCCTTATACAAAGAAACAAGCAGAGATCTCCAGAATCGGATGATTTGGCCAAGCTCAGTCATTCATAAAATTATAGCTCTCTTGGTTCCTAATCAATTATTCTTTCCACTGTTTTATAGTGTCTCCTATAATCCTTTGGGTGATGATACAAACTTCTGGCTGAACACCTGCTTTCCTGTCCAAGCAGCTCCCCTGCAATGCACGGCTTTTCTAAGTATCCTGAGCTGCTTGTGATATTTCAGTTCCACTTTTTTTTTTTATGTGTTTGTCCATTGCACTGACTCTTCTCTGCCTGAAAGACTGTTCTTGTGCATGCTCTGTTGTTTGGTCTACCAGCTTTCTACCTTCCACCGATTATGAAGTCTTTATTTAGTCAGCAATGACTTTGGAAAACCTTCCCTGAGACCCTGACCTGTTTTACTGCTCAGAATCACCTTTCACCCCCTGGGACACCCAGTTCCAGCCCAGGTCGTGGGCAACTTTAGTCACCTCGTACTTCTGATTACCTTTTATCATACTTGCATTTTTTACAAATTGCTCTTTGAAGAACAATCTTATTTGCATTTTATACTTTTGCTCTCCAACAATTGGAGTCTGTTAAGAGTCACAATAAGGATTGCAGAGAGAAGAAATGCAAGAACAGATGAATGTTATGCTAAGTAATTTCTTTAAAAAATCATAAATACGGGACAGTACATCATACATCTCAGGAAAGTGGGCTCCAGATAAACTTGTTGCAAATTCTACATCATACTGCCAGAAAATAGGGAGCCCAGATCCTCAGGAGCCACTAATTTGCAGTTTGAAAAATTTCCTTTTACCATGAGAGAAAAGCTTTGAGAGCTATTCATGTTAAATTGTTATTATATGAAACAATTTCCATTCATAAATTGGAAGAGCAAACAAGAAACAGCACACACTGGAAAAAACCAATACCAATAGAAGGAAAGACCATGTAAATAAACAGAAAAATAACCAGAGTGGGGACACGTGTGAAGAATGTAAAATTTGGTTATTTGGTTTTGAAGAATTTACCCTATTAATGGAGATTGAGAGATGACTAATTTAGAAAATATTCGGGTTTTGCTAAAAACATATCTGGAAGATAATGGAGAGTTTTTATAGAGTCTCAATATCAAAATAAAAAATTAGAATTTCTGAGTAATCAAATGTACATGGTTGCAGATTGAGTCATAAAATGAAAGATGAAATAAAACTCTCCCACATAAGAACTAGTAAGTAATAGATTGTGATGAAATACTGTATGAAGATTTACAATCCTGAGTTTTCCCTTAGTTTCTTAAGACATATAACAATATCATTAAGCCTAATAAAGCTTTTGTGAAAAGTACATAATATTTTCATGCAATAGATAAGGTGAACTAACACATTATTTGTGTAAAATCCTTTTTATATTTTTAAAAACCATAACATTTCCATTGTGTGACAGTATTTTTTATCACCATCAAAAAGCACTGAGTAAACATACCCACTATTGAAGAAATAAGTTCAGGAAACCACTTTTTCTTCTGAAGCTACCTTTTATTTCCATAGTTTGTTATTTAATAGTTTTGATTGTTGGTCAAAGAATATGAAATTTTAGTTACATAAAAGGAATAAGTTTAAGAAATCTATTACATGACATGGGGGCCACAAAATAAAAATAGTTCTTGGAAAACACATCTCTGATATTATAAATATTAATAACAATTTATTATATACTTTTAAATTATAAAAATTGTATGTTTTGCACAAATCATAAGTATGTGAGATAATACATAAATAGCTTGATTTAGCCATTGCACAATATATACTATGAAATATGTATACATTATAAATATTAATGATTTTATTTATGAATTTTAAAATAAGAAAAAATAATGGTCATAATTTGTGAAATATCTCAAATTATTAATTGTCAGTAATTTTATTCAGTTTCAGAATCTTGAGGGTAATTAGGAGATATCTTTGTTAAAAAGGAAATATTTACTTTTTCTTTTATTATGACTATGGTAGTTAAATCTAACAGTTTATCCTTTCTCAAACAAAATTAGGAATAATCAAAATATGCTGATATAGTGTAATATTCAGGTAATATATGGTAATATACTTGATAAATCTTACTAAATTGTTATGTAGCATCATGAAAGAAATTTAATATTTGAAATATGAAAAAGAAAAGATTTAAAATTAAATTTGAGCTATGATTACATTACATAAAAATGTAAAAGCTTGAAGAAGTTTGAAGAAGCACATAAAAGTTGAAATATTTTCTTAATTTGAGTATATACTTTTCTTCTATTTATTTTATTGAAGCTAGTACTCTATGACAAACTTTTTAAAAGTGAAAAGCAATAGAATTTTGTAACTTTCCCATTAATATATCAATTTTATATAAATTGAGAGTACTATTGGCTATTTCTAACTAATAATAAAGTGCATGTATTTTTTTTTTAACACTCTATCTGCTATTCTGGGTCTCTTCTGGTTCCAGATGAATTTGAGGCATATTTTCTCTAGATCTGTGAGGTATGTTAACGGTAGTTTGAGGGAATTGCATTGAATCTGTACAACAGTTTTGGTAGTATGGCCATTTTTACAATGTTAGTTCTTCCTAACCATGAGCATGGTATGTTTTTCCATTTATTGAAGTCCTCTTCAATCTCCTTTTTCAGAGTACTGTAGTTTTCACTGAATAAATCTTTCACATTCTTTGTTAGATTGATTCCTAAGTATTTCAATTTCTT